>ATSW01084493.1:0-10710 GCA_000444245.1 Botryllus schlosseri
CCTTGGCAGTCTCAGTTCGGGAGTAGTCTGGGAAAATTAACTGATTTTTCTAGTCAAGACAACATTGATTTCTCGTAACTATTTTAGAATCAGTACTTTTCTAGTCCAGTATTCTGACTTCTGTGGTTTTTAAAAAGTGTCCTCCTGTCCGAATCCTTAAATATGGTAACCCTATTATAACGTAGTGTAAGAATGGTGTTTTGCCATCGCTATGGAAAATAAAGTGTCGGGAGAACGGAGATCAATAGGACTGTAATTTTTCCTTCCAGGCAAACTACAGGTGACCTATAAATACATACACAGTTACACACACGTTTGGCGCGGCCGAATACGTTATCGGGCGGTATCTACTTCGCATGACGCAGAAATTCACGTAGAACTACTTGACTACTTTGATTGAATATGAATAGAAATGGTTCCAAAAGTCCCATGGACGTTGCTATAGCCTTCATCACGAAGGTTGACGAGTTCATTATTGCATGGTTGTTTTTACTGCCCACATAGTCCGTGTTACCCCCTGGCCGTGAGTAGGGGAGATGTGGTACCGATGGATTACTGGGACCAAAAATACTTAACCCTAAATAAAACCCTAAATACTACACCCTAAAATTCTCCATGATAATTCCATGATTACACTCCGTGAATTTGTATACAATGGCATGCTGGCAGAATCTTTCCTCACAAATTTCCACATGCGCGAGTTATTGGGTCTCTGACAGATGTTTCCCGTTTTGGGGGGTGTAAAGTAAATATGGATCGACGTATACATTTTTAATTGGAACCTTCAACCAGAACAAACCAGCAATCATTTTAATGTGATGTGTAGGGCTTGTATCAGGCTAAATAATGGCACATATTCCTTTATTCAATCATTTCCTTGAGGGGAATATTTTTCGATTCATTTATAAAAATTCATAGGGTGGGGACCGATGATACAATAGCCAAAATCAAGAAACTAAGTTGCACTAACTATTCATGCAACAACTGAAACATAACGACATACAGAAACTATTTATGTAATAATTGCTTGTGATGTTTTATCGCTATAACGAGGTATTTGGAGGTCAGAATGTAGATCAGCGAGCAATATGTAATTACCCTAAAATTTATATGTTCGAGCATAAATCGAAACGTGATTTTCTGGAATATTTTTATTCGACAGGGCGCGCGAGCTCAAAATCACTGCAACACTCGAAAATCTACTGCTCATCCCCTAAATGTTATCCCATGTTGCATAGTTTGTTCTATCTTGTGGTACATCGGGGAGATGTGGTACCGATGGATCACTGGGACCGAAAATACTTGAAAAATTATCCATGATAATTCCGCGATTACACTCCGTAAATTTGTCTACAATTACATGCTGACAGAATCTTTCTTCACATGGAAAAAAATTCGACCTGCGTTAGTTATGGGTTCTGTGACGAATGATTTACGTTTTTGGGGGGTGTCAAGTAAATTTGGATCGAAATTTGCATTTTTTTATGTCACCTTCCAGACTAACAATCCCGCCGTAATTTTTGATGTGAAGTATAGGGATTTTATCAGGGTATTTCATGGCACGTATTTTTTTGAATCAATACCATCCTCGAGTGAACTATTTTCAAGTCAATTACAAATTAATGGGGTGGGGGACCAATGGTACCATAGCCAAATCAAGCAAAATAGATGGAACAACTATAATCACTTAACAACAGAAACTCGCCTACATATATATAGGCTGTAAATCATAGTTATCTGTGGTGTTTTATCGCTATTACGAGGTATTTGAAAGTCAAAATGCCGATTTGCGGGTAATATGTATGTGGCATTAATTTTGTAAGTTTAGGCGTATATCAAAACATGATTTTATGCCAACATTTGAGTTGATATATTCTATTTTATTCTTGAAGGTCGCGACGAAACATTCTTCATTCGCTTGCTGTAGCTTAGCTGATAGTACACAACAAAACAAGTTTACAAATTTCAGTTTTTGTGCGTATATCTCATAGGTCCCATGGTCGTGTGCCATTGGACCCACCGGGTGGGGACCGATGACACGTTCGAGCAACAAATTTTAAACGCTTATAAATATTTTTTGAAAAGGTGGATATTCATGTAAATGTCCGCGACAGGTGGAGCTTGTATCGAAGTGTTGAGACAGCAAAAGATCTGCTATTCTCGGCAGAAGATTTGAGGGCCAGAGATCATTTTGCAATTTTTGATCCATCGGTACCACATCTCCCCTACTTGTAAATCGGCTCTTGCCCACATTTTGGTATACCGATCGCTCATTCTAATCCGTGACGCACCTGGCCTCATAGGCGAAAAGCGTCACTCACCTTTTCATCAATAATAATGATAATTAATAGTCCGCGCTTATTAGCTGCCTGTTCGCGCTTTTTCAATTCTTTGAAGTATTTGTGAAGTATTGTTGAAATTCATTCCCAGGTTGAGAACCAATTTTTATGAGCCTATGTAAATTCATGTGGCAATCAGGATATTTCAATGTCGCGAACAGCAGTCCAACCAATTGACTGAAAAAATGTTCTGTGTGAGGATATCTCGCTCAGTCGAATGTTGAGAACATTCCTATTCGTCATAATATCGCTGTCAGGAGCTCCCTGCAGCAATTACAGTATGCGTGGTGCAGGAATATATACATACATGCATGCTGCGGCAGGTATCTATAAAGTTCTTATTCGATCATGTAGGCTATATTCAAAATGAAACCCGGCTCCGATCCGACTTAAGCCATATCAGAAAAATTAAGAATTTGGATCCATAGCATTGAACATTGGTAAATGTTCCGAGTTCGCTGCTTGTGGAGGATATTTATCGTGTCAACCTAATTGTCTTGGCAACAATACTCTCGCCAACAGTGAACTAATGCCAAGTTACTGTGTTTGCATGTGTGCCAAGATAGTGGTTCTCTACCTTCTTGATCTTGTGACACTGTATAGCAGTGGAGTTGGCGTATTTTGAAGCAGGTCAAGGAAAAATGACACCTCGACGTATTTGCCACGCCTACAATGTTGAATTATTGCCTACAATTTTCGAATCTAGCGCCTTTCAAAGGGAAACTATCTGAGATTTGAATTTGTACTGACCGTGCATACATCTCTCAGGCTCTATATAATATAATATATAATATAATATTCTAGATCAGTGATTCCCAACCTTTTTCGACTCATCGCCTCCTTTTCAAGTCCCACTCCGATCATCGCCCATAAAATTTTGTGAACTGAAAAATGGGCATACAAACTGTAATCACCGGCGGGATGACTAAAAAAAAGGTCAACTTTTCGGGTCGATGTCTAACTATTACAATGTTCGTGGGTTGACTAAAAAAAGGACATTTATCCGACTTGACTCCAATATAGCCGTTTTAACGCCCCATCGCCTCCCCTATCGCTGCTCCCTTCGCTGTTTTCGCACCCTATCGCCCCCTTTGTCCATTTTCGCCCCCCTATCGCCCCCTCCGTCATTTTCTCCCCCGTAGACCGCCAAATCGCCTCTGGGGGGGGGGCGATATCGCCCACGTTGGGACGAACCACTCACTGTTCTAAATATCTTTCCTCGCATATCCTCAAATTCGCTAAGTAGGCTATATGCTACTTAGTCAGGGCTCAGCAACCAGAGCTATTTATCGCCTATATCTCGCCTCTTACATTCAATGAGGGCCTAGACCAGCGGTTCTCAACCGGGGGTCTGCGGACCCCTGGGGTCCGCGAAGCAATTTCAGGGGGTCCGCAAGACCTCTAAATTTTTAAAATGATTGATAACCTAATTTTTATTTTATTTTTCAATTGGAGAAAGCATGAGGCAGTTTCGCACCACAACTGCTAAGACCTCATGACTCATATCACCATAATAATCGTCTGACACGGACTGACGTAGTGTGGAAACTCATTTTCATTACTGATTTTCCAATAGCCTGCAGATACAAACAAATTGCTGTTTAGAGATGTTTTGTTGGGGTTTATGGAAAAAATAAAAATATGGAGATAGTAACGTCAATCAGGGTGACTTCGTAATGTCTGCGAAACCTTTTCGATTTGAAGTTAGCAGTCTCATCAAATTAGTGAACAGTCGTTTGAAATAAAAATTTCTGAAGTATTTCCATAATTTGGCCCAATGCAGGGAAAAGCTTCTTGGAGGTACAGAACTTTAATATACAATTGAATAGTATATTCATATTGAAATGAACCCGAATATTTTCGGCTAACACTCGTCATAAATCGGACAATGATATACCTATACTCTTGAAGCTCGGCTATCAGATTTTGAGCATTCTTATTGCGGATGCCCTATCGACAAGGCTGATTTTTTGATGAACAAGGAGTGTTTCGTTGCTATTAAAGCATTACGCTCCAACCCTGAAATTCATATCACCAGTTATATTGGTATGCAGCCTTGTCTTGTTAATGTTCAATTGTTCGTGGTCGAAAATGTTTGCTCGTAAATATGTATGTAAACCCGAACAGAAAAAATCGTTTCATGACAGTCTTTCTCTGGTTGGAAACATGGATCCATTCTTTGGTGCATAAAATTTGTCTATACTTCTAGATTAGGATTTCACTTTGACGGTAGAAACTCTCTGCGGGCCGATCAAAATGTCGTTGCAGGCCGAATCCGGCCAGCGGTCCGTATGTTGCCCGTCACTGCGCTAGATGCTGGACGTGATATGTTCATAAAATATGTGTTTCTTCATTGTGGTGCCATAAATGTTGCGATCACACCAAAAGTATCATCGGAAGCGTTATGCGTTAATATTGCATTAGCCTCCATCTATCTTTGTGGAAATTGTTTTCGGCACTCCTCGTTCATATCAAAACGAAGACGCGGATTTTCAAGACACGACCACGTACTTCAAGAAATACAGCAGCAAAATTAGCTTTGAAATAACAAAAGTCCACCAATTTCTACATAAATAGTATGATGTTATCTTCAAGAAAAATCAATATTTTGCTGTTTATCACAAGCCTACAGTTCATATTTGCACAAGACTGATGAAGGTTGCACCATAATAGAGCTAAAATTGTACTAAAACTTGAGGGGGTCCGCGAGGGTCCGTGGCGGTCAAAAGGGGTCCGCGAAGCCAAAAAGGTAGAGAACCACTGGCCTAGACATTCAAATTCAGATACACTAGCCCTGTGCAATTGTTGCATGACAAGCAATTATTATGCAGCAAGGGCAATAATTTCTCGCCTTTTATCATTTATACTTTATGGCGACGCAAACATGACAATTCCGATATAGCCAGGTCTGCACAATTCCCACATGAATAGCAAGTATTATGCAATAAGGGCTATACTTTCTAACCTTTATCATTTGTACTTGAGGACGACGTAAGCATTACAATTCAGATGCAGCAAGGTATGCACAATCCCCGTATGACTGGTAGCATAAGTATTATGCAATAAGGACTATAACCTCTCGCCTGCCTCATTGATACTTAATGACGACGTAAACATTACAATTCAGATACAGCATGTTCTACTGAATTCCCGCATGGCTAGCAAGTATTATGCAGCACGGGCTATATTTTCCAACCTTTATCATTAATACTTATGACAGGGGCGGGCAACATACGACCACGCGACGGAATTTTGAGAGCGACATTTTTGACCATAAACATTAGCAAGACAAAGCTGCGTTCCTATCTAACTGATATTCACGAGCAGTCTTTACTAAGGGTTTCTACGTCCAACATGCCGTCAGAGTTCGAAGAACATTGACAACTTTAATCGACCACCATTGTCTGATTGACTTCAACAGCTATTGAAGTACATTATGCTAATAAATTTATTAAATACTATTTTTGGTCTCTGCGCTTTGAACTCTAAGTTTAAAGTTTACATAAAATACGATTTACTCCTTGTACTGACGAATAAATGAGTAATTAATGTATCAATTCAGAAATCCCGCCAGCCACGTGCTTCATTTTCCCATATTAGGCCCGCCTCTGCTTTATGACGACTAAAACATTATACAATTCAGATACAGAAAGATGTGCACAATTCCTGCATGTCGGCCCGCAGAGACTCTCTCCATAGACTATGACTGGAGTGACGACTCGATTGTTCTCCTATTGTTAGCCGGCAGAATGGTCACGGTAAGATGGCTGCACCCAAAACAGGATCCCTCAGTGCTTGTTTGTATGGCGTTCAAGGCGATTCGTCGTGTATTTCTTGAAGTTGCGTCGGATTTAGTTGGACAGTTCAACATTTAGGTAGCGGTGGCGAGTCGTTATGACTAATGAATATTACCGGGTAGCCTATGTTACATTTCTCGCGAGATTGATGTGATATTGTGGCTTTGATCCTTTATAGGGTTTGCTACGCATATAAATATAATGACAGAAGGTATATGTAGAATATCTGGTTCGTGTGCACTGTGCATTGGCTATTGTGAGATGAATTCATGGAAAGGGCGACTGAAGAATACTACAAAGCGAACAAGTGGAAAGATCTTGAACCATATCGATATGCAGTTCACAATATTTTTGATTGAAAATATGTCCTATATTAGGGTTGCCATACGTCCGGAATTTCCCGGACATGTCCGGAATTTCACTGAAAAATCTGCATCCGGGAGGAATTTCTAAAATATGCCTAAATGTCCGGAATTTTGAAGGCTTGAAGCAGGCTCAAAAGTCTTTCGTAAATCAACATAAACAACATTATTTTCCAGCAGATTTATGCTATTCAAAATTGTTCTTCGTGCCGGGCGCGAGTTTGCAACGTATAAGGATATTAGTATGGGCTTCAGGCACCACCCTCGCCAAAAATGCAATCAAAATAAATATAAATAACCATCATTTACTGAAATAAGTCTGATTGTAATCGCAATTATAAGCTAACGGTATTTTCCTAGAGTTGGTTAAGGCCGATTGGATGCTTCAATCACATACAGTGGCTCCAAATCTTGGGGTCATCCGCCTTTATCTGGAGATCGCAATGATGTTGAACGTAATCAGCTTCCTATGCCGTGTGTAAGTTTGGGCAAGCTGAATTTTTTTAGTAATCAGCTTATCAAGTTTTGAGCTTGGCCCCGGAACATTTTCAAGTGGGAGATGAAGTCGCGAGCATAAAAGGTTGGAAATCACTGGATTTGCAACCTGCTGGTGCATTTTTTAGTAGCCTAATATATCGAAGAATCAATTTCATTGACAGAATTCATACATAAAATATAACAGCCAAATGCATATAGTAAGTGCCCAACAAGTTACATCGACTACCCTATAGTGGGCCCAAGGTCAGTGCTTTTTGGGCGGGAGGGAGGGGGGAGAAAAAAATGTTGTTTCGGACCTGATTAAAACACATAAACAGATAGCTGCACCGAACTAACTGTATAGCAGGGCTGTCAAACACAATCCTGACAGGCCAGGCACAGCCCGTCAGATGATTTCATCCGGCCCGTGGAGGAATCTATTGCTAACCCTAGCAAGTAGCAATCACCAGAGCGCACATTACAGATGGCCCAATTCATGACCTATGTTCCACTTCATTCCTCGATGGGCCATGCTTTGCTAGTGTGACGTCATATTGACGGCCAATGTGTTACACCTCATTTTAAAATCCGCTAGGGGGTGCTAAAGAGTGTCCGGAATTTGCTTTACTAAAATATGGCAACCCTATCCTATATTACCTGCCGAAATTCGAGTATGAATATAACAAATGATATCGCAACAGTCTTGTATGCCTGTCCGATAACTGCAGAAACTTGAGTATGATTAGAACCAGAGCCTTGTGTAATGTTCTGCTTGATCTCGATTCACAATAGTCAGAGCTTACTCCTTGGAAGTGTGCAAAATTGCACTTGAATGGAACTCGTTGTCATTGCTAAAAATACAAGAATACCCTGGAATTCGCTTGGAAGCTCTCTGCCGGTCGACATTAGTAGAAAGCCAATGCAACACGTCAAGGCTTCGACCAACGCATTGGTTTCCTTTTTTACGTAGGGAATCTCAATGTGGATCGGCAGCATTTGCCACAGAGAGAAAAAAACTACCATACTAACACTACCAGAAACTATATTCGCTTCATTTGCTGCATCTTTTCTTGGTCATGGGTTCCTGGCAGACTTTTGTCCAGGGATTTTGATCACCATAGGCACATGTTGTATTGGCACCTTTCCCTCTCTTTATAGCCTTACGCTGGCATAAGGCATTTACTGAGTATCTTACTTGGCTGATATCTGGATTCCTGCTGTATCTCAGCGAAGACCGCTGTTAAAAAGGCAATCATTAATTCCGGTTTACATTCGTGAATAATATTAATGAATGTCAACTGAAGTTACCAAAGATCCAAATGCTGCTTCCAGAACATCTTGTGTCAGGACTCTGAAATATTCTGATTCCATAACACCATTCAAAAGCCGAATTGCTAGCTTGACCATGCTCTTGGTCCATATTTGTATAGAACTCTGAACTTGGTGTTCACTTTTGGTCTTCTTGAAATTGGGTGTAAATTTCACCGACTTGTTACTAGCGGTAATTTGAGTGGAACCACATAGTCGGGTGGTTATAATGGGACCTATGAACATGGAAGTATTTCCTGCCAAAAATCTCAACATTTGTAACAGATATGCTGGAAAATATAAGAATATTTCAATCTACTCAGAATTGCTTCGCGGGCCGGATGAAATCGTCTGGCGGGCCGTACCTCTGACACCCCTGCTTTACATTATAGTAAACCCCCACAGTGATAGCAGTAGCAATTGTCAAATTGGTAAAGAAATACCATGGCTTATACAATTCCAACAATAACAAAAAAGCAAATACTTTCAACAGCATCATGATTGAAACAAGAGGTTTGAAAGTATAGAAAATGGTGCTAAAGGAGCATATTGTTCATTTTGTTTTCAAGCTATCTCGCAAACATTTGGAATATCGGGAAGACTTTTTCTGCTTCTCATGCAATGCAAACTTCGCAAAATTGTGAGAACAGATGTTATTCAAGTGTTTCATTGCTTTGTCCATGACATCCTCAACCTCATTTAGGTCTGAACCAGATTGAAGTGATACAGTATGAATCAATTTGTTATAGAATGGATCGCATTGAATTGCCTCAAGTACCCTGAAAAAAATTATCTTTTTCAGGGGTTTTACCATTTCTTTACTGTGGATAACATAAAAGCGGAGAACCATGCCATGAAACTGTTCAGACGGGCTCTTCAGTCCCCCGACTTTTTTCTGCATCACTTTAATGAGGTTTCCCGATGGCGCTGCAGTTGTTAGGCATGTGGCAATTGCTTCGTTGGCTTGCCTAGAAATGGCTCCCAAAAGCACTCCACTAATATATTCATGTATGTCTAAAAACACGTCAAAGTTTTTCCATGGAAAGGCAAAGTATAGGCTATTTGCATACCAGGTTCCTTGCTGTTGACTCCTCCAATCTCTGTGATTGGATGCTGCTCTTTACCGCAGACGAGAGAATCAAAAACCTTCAAAAGTAATGCTGAAGCTGGCAATTGTGGATAACCCAGAAACTTGTTATCTTGATGGCAGATATTAGAATAATGTTGATAAAATCCGTCAACACCAAGTTTACAATATTCAGAATGGAGTTTTTCCACCAATGGAACAGCTTTGGTCATGTCTAGTTCCTCGAATGATGGGCGCGTTCAAAGTATTTTTTGCTATTTACACAAGCCCTCTTCAAAACAGCAATTACAACATCCTCAGATATATTCCAATTACTGGTGAGAACTTTATGATTTTTGTAATGTTTCTTCAAAGCTTCACAGTAGGAAAGAATGCGTCGCATTCCTCACAAAACACACCTTTCCAGTTATTGAGTCCTTCGAAACATTCTTCAATTTCAATTTCAGTTAGTCCCTCCCAGTCATCCCCAAAGGCCAAAGTGATGCGGCCAAATCAGCCATGATACCGACTTTTATGCGAGACGAAGTATGATCTAATTCTGGAGAAAAATATAACATAGGCTACACAGTATTATTCACTAGTCATAACAACTCACCACCGCTACCTAAATGTTGAACTGTCTAACTAAATCCGACGCAGCTTCAAGAAATACACGACGAACCGCCTTGAACGCCATATAAACAAGCACTGAGCGATCCTGTTTTGGGTGCAGCCATCTGACCGTGACCATTCTACCGGCTAAAAATGGGAGAACAATCGAGTCGTCACTCCAGTCATACTCTATACTCTCTCTTTCACGATAATCTGAAGGCGTAGCTTATGGGGGGCTCCGCCCCCCCAGGGACCATATCTCATACAATCTTAGTATTAGTGATTCGTGTGGAAAGGTATATTACGTGTTGTGTATATGACACTGTAACATTATCAAGGCTTCGATGCAGGCCCGAGTAATAGCGATAAAACTGCTGCAGGCTAAATAATAGACCACGCTAATCTGGGAAGCTATCGGCTGACATTAGTAATAAGCCAGAACACCACGTCAACGTTTGAGCCAGGCGCTGGATTAGGTCGTATCTATTATTGCATGGTTACAAGGATAGACTACATCAAAACTAAGTACCTCTACCGCATGCATAGACTTGATGATAATCGGGATATGGGACTCTTCTAACAAATTTCGAGATTTTATTATTGATATATCTGAACGGAATCATCTTCTTCATCGGTACATGGATTTACACGTCTATTCTCTATATAACCCATGAAAAAAACGCTAAAACCAAACAGTGGGGCCCTTCGACCAAGGGGGGGGGGCGGACGACCGCCCACCTCGCCTACTC
>ATSW01084556.1:0-12408 GCA_000444245.1 Botryllus schlosseri
GTCTCAGATTGTTATTGTTTTGATGATTGAATTTTACGGAATAATGAGAAGAAGATATTAACGTATATTAATAGTTTTGTGTTACTCTTCTGGTTCGTTTGTATCTTCTTTTATTAATACCTGTAGGCTTGAGATCAGTTATGTGATCAGGCTATTTCAAGTCGGTTCAACCATCTTTTTATAATATCACAGTCTTGTGATCAATGTGATGCTTTGAAGTGATGAAATGTTGATACACTGAACTGAACCTCAAGTGTGAAAATAGTGTAAATTTGATTACTGTACCCATCATAGCCACCATCCATGAGTGCAATATTTTTACACATAGCCTAGATGTTGCCTGTTGACTGAGCCCTTCTCAACTACTTTGTGTGAGTTTCCACTGTTAGCTGTACTACTACATACGTAGTGTAGTGTTGGGCAATTTTCAGCATGGTCATTGGTCATATTCTGGTGATTCCGGCTGTGCAAATGCCAGCTTTGAGAACCCTATTATTTCATGCTAACGAAGTACCTGTAGTTAACGATTACTTGTTCGCGAGCCACAAAAAAGGTTAACGTCACCACTTTTCTGAAACGTGGGCGTGGCCCTTCAAGTCCATCCCGACTGACACCGGTCAACTGAATGTTATGGAACTTCTTTTACATAAATGAAGAGCTTATTTACATAAATAGGTTTGAACCTGGTTACAGGGGCTCTGAATCAAAGAAGATCATGCTCATGCGAAATAAATGTCAGGAGTCTCATGCTACCCAACCATGTAATTCCTTCCCTTCGGAAGTCGCGTATTTGATACTGCTTCTGTAGGCAAGGCAACGTTCTAGCAGTGCTCAGAATGCTACTGTGTGATATTCGCAAAGCAGTACTAGCGGTTTATCATAGGCAGTTCTGCATTAAAATTGACTACTTTTTATTCTGGTAGCGAGTTGGAGAATTCAATTTGCAAAGAGGAAAGAGATTGGGAATCTGTCAAGCTTTACCTCAACGGTGACTAGAGCAGTAATTTGTGTAGAGTATAGACACGGTTTTTACACTCGTATGTGTTTAGCAACAGCAACGGATTATCGACAGGAAACTGAAGCTTTGAACTTCGATGATGTCAAACGGGGGATTGAAACCGAGATCGCAAAGGTATGTGGTGTAGATAAGATTTTATCCTAGGAGGTCGAAATGGTCATCGTTCATACTCCAGTAGAATTAGCTCTTCAAATTTATATTCAAGTACCAGTAACGGTTTCCAAGTAAGTACAAAAGTTAGTATTCTGTTCCTAGTTTTGTCAAAAAGAAGTCTAAAAAATCATATTCACATTGTTAAATGTGAGATTACTCTGAAGAAGTACAAGAGCTTGGTTACTGACCACCTCTGTATTTTATTCTCATAATCTTTGGATCAGTGCGTTATTGTAACATGTCTCTCAAAAATGCACTGCCTTGTGAACTAAGATAAATTAGCATCCCAATCAATACAACACTTTTACTTGAGTAGGCTAATAGATTTTGCACGCCTAGCTCAAGCAAGTATTAGACGTCTCATTCCTTCTATTCCGAGTTGCTTCTATTTTCAGATCGTCGTACTGCTCCTGACCTTGACTATCTCGTGTCCGAACAGCCGAAAAATGATTCACGACATCACCAAGTTGTCTGTTGACTCGCAATGGGGAATCAGATATATCTTGAGTAAGACTCTCGACGAAAACAAATCACCGATCGACCTATACGATATTGTGACGAAAGAAGGTAAGTTGAAACAAACTTCGGCCGAAAACTGAGTCGAAGAGATTACGGACTTGTTTTGAGGTTGGTTTTATTGAGACACACAGGATTTGCAAGGCGTTGTAGTCATTAACGAGTCACTACCATACCACAATGTAAAAGTTATTCCCTTATCAGCCATCTTGGTGAATTATGACAAGTATATAAAAATATTACTATTTGATTAGTACTGTGAAAAACGGTGCATTCGAGGTAATGGTATGAAAAAAATGGTAGTTTGCTTTTGCTCGCTCTTGTCTACTAGCAGCCAACATTCTGTTTGACCATGGGTTCCCAACCTTTTTGTTCTCACTCACGGACTCCTTCAGAGAAATTAATAATTCTGCGGACCCCTGCCTAAATTTTGCCATCAACTGAATTAACATACTATTGGCTGGTGTCATAATTATTCTTTATGATACTGTACTCAGCTACTGTACTGCGTCAAATTGTTGTTGTTGTCGAGAAAGAAAGAAGAACAGATCGAATGAAAGAACCATAGTTGAATACACCATTGGCATAAAATTAAATAAACAATTGACATACCGGTAATACTAAAATAAACTAGAAAAAAGTGATGGAAATATATAAATGAAGATAATGTTGGGACCAGCCTGATACATCTGCACCGCAGGGGGAAAGGACAAGAGTAGATGCGCCTCACACTGTTAGGACCTGGCCGCCCTTCACCAAGCAGTTTTCTTCAAGGGTATAAACATTGAAACTTTATCAACCTAAACCAATGTTGTTAGAGGGGTACAGGTAGCCTATGTTGCGAATGCATTTCCACCAAGTGCTCACTGTGATATGTATTACAAGCTGTGTTGATTTGATTTAAGTTAGAGTTAGCTTTGCACTTAGCCTTTTTTCATTAGTCGGCTTACTACAGAGCTTTTGCTGGTTTTGTTTTAATACTTGAGCGGGCCTGCATGTATTTGAGTCTCAAGTCTTTTCGTGTACAGTTCTGCAGGTCTAAGACGCGATGTGTTCGTGGTAATGAACATTTGTGTGTTGAAGTAGCACTATTAGGCTCGTCGAATTGAAACGGTATCGGTGCGTTGAATTCTTATTCGGCTGCATGGTTTTCTTTTTGCAGTTTCCACGTGCTGCCAAGACGCGGACAACAACACCTTGTCGCCAGTACAGGAATCGTCCTCAGCCGCATTCACCGTAAATACACAATTATTGCTTCATTTTTTTTATGTCTATCCGAACACTAGTGTCACGTGAAATGACTCAACTCGAGTCAATTTTTGTATTGACTAGACCTGTATACGAGTTGTTGTGCACGACTCGAACCAATTCATGTGACTCGAGACTAGGACGGCCAAGACAGACATTTCGTTGTAACTTCGATGAATAGTGAAGTTCCCACGTTATTGGTATTTCGTCTATCAGTCCTGATACTTGGAAAGTAGGGCCAGAAACTGTTAAATCTGAGGAAAATTACTATTGTGAATGCGAGCCATTCTTTATCACTCGGGCAGAGTTGAGAAAAGTTTGTTGAACTGAAACTGAACAGTGAATTTAATGACTTGGACTTGACTCGGTGGTGAATTGAAAATGACTCCACTTGACTTGCTAGGAAACAATAAAAGTGAGATTGACATGCACATTGCACATGACTACCCAGCTTTACCAACTAGAGCCCAACCGATTTTGGAAGAAATTTCGGTATCGATCATCAGAGTTAAAAAAATATTGCCAACTTTCGTGACGTCATATCACAGTAGCAGGAGGGGGAGAATGCTAGTCTGCGAGCAGGTTTATTGCTTAAGCTTGCCGGTGTCCGGATGCCACCTTTGGAACTTATTTCTTGTGCAAGCATAGCAATCGCAGTACAGCAGTTCAAATTAATGCCCTGAAGTTTTGGAAAAATGCGCCATAACGGCTGAGTTAGTTATATCAAGCAGGGCTGTTGTAACCAAGTCGCAAGATTCCGTGTCACAAGTCAATCTCACTTTTATGGTTTCGACTCGAGTCAAGTCATTTTCAATTCACCTCCGAGTCAAGTCCGCGTCCAAGTCGACTAGTAGAGGGACGAGTCCGAGTCACAGCGTTTTGAGTGAGTCCGAGTCCAAGTCATTATGTTCACTGATTACAAGGGCAATTTTTTTCGACGTCATAAACGGAAGATTTTGACGTAAAAGAAACAAAATTTTGACATTTTTTTACCTTTGAACTTAATTTTGTCCCAGCGTATGCAATTTCGGTGTTTTCCCACATAATGCTAGAATTGTGCTACTTATCATCCTTTCTAGTTCGAACTGTCTGTCCTTACGAAGTAGTTCGGCTTGAAAAAACTTCTTTGACCCAAAAACTGACAAATTTTTTCATGAAAAAACTTGATTTTAACGGAATCTGGCTCTCTGAAGAATTCCTGTAGTTACATCCTGTATTATGGTAGGAATAATTAAAATCTGTTGTAGTACAACAAAAGATACTTTCCTACGTTCTCTGGTAGAAAGTGTCCTTACTAAGAAGCTTGGCAAGAATGGAGAAAGAACGTTCAACGGCAGCAGTTGTTGGCTGACGACGCTGAAGTGGTGTGTGAATGCCGTACGCTGCTTACACGCCGTGATGCTTCATTCTGACAATGGTGTCTACGTCACAATTTTTCATCATGCGCTTCTTGATATAAGAACCATGCAATGCCCACGCAGTCTTGCTTCAGTTAGGATTTTGCGGTACGTTGAGCATAACACCATGTCAACCTATTTTTGTTTTATTTTATTGTGTATGAGTCGGAATGAGCAGACAATGGGCTGTCTACAACGGTAGGTCTATAAAGTAGGCTGTAAGCTGTAAAATGTGAAATGATGATAAGTTTCCCCGACAGTTCAAAATCCACGATGCAAACGAAATGCAGGTGGTAAAAATATTTTGACTTTGTTTACAATTTTGACATTGTTTGACGTAACGCTACAATTTTGACCTGATTTTCATTTTTTTTTGACATTAAAAAAATTGCCCTACTGATCACTTTTCAGCTCAGTCGGGTTCGCGTTCAACCCACTTTTTTCAACTCTGCTGACCCTATTTCCCAAGTATCAGGACCAATAGACGAAATGCTAATAATCTGGTAACTTTACTATTATTCGAAGTTACAATGAAGCGTCCGTCTTGCTCGTTCTAGTCTCGAGTCGTATGACTTGGTTCGAGACATGCACAATGACTCGAGTACAAGTCGATTCAACACAATAATTGACTCGGGTCAAGTCAATCTATGCATTTGAATAATTGACTCGAGTCGAGTCAACAAAAATCGCGACTGGAGTCGAACCATTACAACTAGGGTTGGATTATCCGGATAACGGTTAACCGGTTAACCGCAGGTGTTTTTGTTATCCGATATCCGGATATAAATCTGCCGGTTAACCGCATAAAATAGTATCGATAATATTGCGTTTTACACTTTTAGGAAGCTTCAATAAATCGTATTATCAGTGTTGCGCGGGGCCAATCAGCGAGAAGCGTGTCGCCAGTTAGCGAGATACGTCAATGCAGTTTGTGACGCGACGCAATTTCCCGCTGAGAAGATCGCCATATTAGGTCATTGATTGCTGCGAACTCGGCTATCGTTGCTGGCCTGATTTTTCGTGTCTTCAACAAGCCTATAGTTCCGCTGGCAGAATCACATCTGCAATAGACTCTGTGGACTTTACACCATCACCGGTCCACATAATCGCATTGGCTTGGTACTCACGATATTATCGCTGGCCTACACAATCGCATCTGCAATAGGCATGGTACGAACGATATCATCGCTGGCGTAACCATCGAGTCTCGGGCCTGGCATGCGTTGGCTTCTAGCTCTTGGTGGCTTGGAGACAATATGCCGCTAAGACTTATGATCCGCGATTGTGATTAATGAGTGACATCGCAAAACTGAATGACATCGAATGTTCGCATTTCGCAAACATGTTCGTGCGTGCAAGCGTAATTGATTTCCGCTGATACTAAATTCGAAAAAAAAATCGAACCCCCCTCGTTTTATTTCAAACACCCCCCCCCCTTATTTTTCGGCTGGCTACGGGCCTGATCATGTGAATTTCCCATGGAGGAATTAGAGCGAGCTATCATGTCGGCCTCAATTCCAGTATCAGCTACTCGTCCTTGCAGTACTGAACATCTAAACAGAAGAATGGGCAAAAAGGAAGCGCTGCTTACTACTGTATTCAGCCCATTTTGTGGAAGCAGAAAGGGCATTTAATACGTGTGGACTCTTTTGTTACAAATCTCCGGTCCCGGCTACAGGATACCACTAATGATGTAGTGTACTTTATAAGGAGGGAGTTGCAGAAGCAGTGAACATGAAATTTGCGTGATTTTTCTCGTATTCGCTCGTACTGCGCGTGTGCGTATAAATCTACCATAACACTGTGTAATGATTTTGCGATCCATTTTTCATGCAGACCTCGTGAAATCGATTATCTCACTTAGCATTCATTATCCGGTTAACCGGTTAGCTAAATTTCAGATATCCGGATATATCCGTTATCCGGCTAGTGAAAATTATTGATATCCGAACTAACCCTAATTACAACCCTGATGTCAAGGTGCTAGGTAAATGGTGTTCACTCAAAAATCAAATATCGGTCGGCTCTACATCCCACTATGTGCCATCGCTCACGGAGGAATTTTTTCCATCCATTACCAAGCATCGTATCGTAGCTTGATGACCCACCACTCACCGACTCCCTTTGTCTCATTAGACGCCGGGCAATGCAAGCGCCGCGTTGACCAGCTCCAAAAATCGCACGCCAAATATCGGTAACAGATCGGCCAACTGGACTCCGACGTCCACTCCCAAGATGGCGACGCTGGCCAGACAGATATTCAAACCGCTCGGGGTAGGTGGTGGGGGACTCGGCGTTTTTTTTTCGTCGCCCCATGAATTTCTGGTGGTCGTGCCTACAGGACGAAGAGGTGTTTTACTCGGCGCCCGCCAGCTGTCCTCCTCAGCTCAGAGTGATGTGTCACGAGTCGCCTTTCGCGGCCGTTTCTGAATGCTCGCCGATGCAGGAGTTTTTGGCTAGCCCGGCGGTTAGTTACAAGGTGAGGGATTTTTTAGGTTGACCACTTGTCCTACTAGTCTGTTGAACATATATCTGATTATCCGAGTTTTCGTGTTTGGTGACAGACTTGGACTTGTAATTGAGAAAACTTTCAGTTTTTCAGGATTAGATTAGAACTATACAGTTTTTTTAATAAATTAATGTAGAATTAGCCTATAACAGTACAGTTTTATGTAAATTACCCTAACTTTCCATGTATAATCCGTAAAATTTTCCCGATTTTTTTTGTCCTAAAATTGGGGTTGAGTATTAAGCATGGTTGAAACAAGCCTTGAAAAAAATCTCCCTCGAAATATATCGTAATTTTCGGAATATAGTGCGCCCCCATGTATAATACGCACCCTTAAAATGGCGTGTAAATTCTGCGAAAAAGCCTGTACCCATGCATAGTACGCACCCTGCATTCGCAGTACATGAATAGTTGTGTTTCAGTACACGATGTTGTTTTGTTTTGCGATGTCACTGTCGAACAATAATGACATAACCATCGCTAATCATAATACCATTAACGGCATTGTCTCTAAACAAGAGTAGATAGTAGCCAAAGCCTGCGAGGCCGGCGCCGCGATAGTTCAGGCTAGCGACACACGTCATCTTGCGCACGAGGTCTATTACAATTACAGATGCGATTGCTCAGGCTAACGGTTATGTCGGGCCCACCAGTCCTGTCGGAGATGCGACTGATTGCGAAAGCGATTATATCTTGCGCACATGGCCTCTTCTGCATGCGATTGTCGAGGTCTGTTGTTGACGCGATGAATCGGCAAGGATTGCCGCGGACGCTTGTAGCAATCAGCGACCTAATTTCGCTCGCGTACAAACGGATAACCAACTCAGCAAGCGCTATGCAGACCACTCTCGTTAATTAGAAACATGCTTTTCGTTAATTGGCAACGCGCTTGTATATTTGACAGCGTGTAACACTCTATAATATGAATTACGGGGCCCAATGCTAGAGGTGATGCGCGATTTAAACAAACATGAAGAAAGGTGTGATTTCAAGTTTTTGATTGAGGGATTTTTTTTCAAGGCTTGCTCTTACCCATGTATAATACGCACCCCCTATTTTAGGGCAAAAAATCAGTAAAATTTTGCACATTATACATGGAAAATTACGGTAACTTGAAATCACACCTTACTTCATGTTTGTTTTAATCGCGCATCACATTCAGCCATCATGCCCCGTAATTCGTATTATCAGCGTTACGCGCTGCCAATTAGCGAGAAGTGTGTTGTCTGCGCTGCACAACAGCAAGCGACCTCCTGCTGAGTTGGTTTGCCGTTGGTGCGAGAGCGAAATTAGAGCGTTGATCGCTGCATGCGCCCGCGGCCATCGCTAATTCATCGCGTAAATGACAGGCCTGAAAAATCGCATATGCAACACGCCTTGTACTCAAGATATAATCGCTTGCGTAATCAGTCTCATCTCCAACAGGCCTGGTGCGCACGACATAACCGTTGGCCTGAGCAATCGCGTCTGTAATAGGCCTCGTGCACAAGAAGTCATGTCGCTGGCCTGAACTATCGTGTCTCCGGTCTCGCAGGCTTTGGCCGCTATCTACTATCGTTTAGAGACAACGCCGTTAATTGTATGGCATAACGATTTTCGATCGTTAAGTCATGATTGGTCAACAGTGACATCGCAAAACAGAATGACATCGTCGTATACTAAAACACAACTATTCATGTACTGCGAATGTCGGGTGCGTACTATACATGGGTACAGGCTTTTTCCCAGAATTTGCATGGCATTTTAAGGGTGTGTGTTATACATGGAGGCGTACTATACTTGGAAAATTACGGTAGATTAGAATTAGAATTATAGCTACACCGGTTTCCAAAATTGTAGAAACTTGTACATTGAATGAAGCTCGGTTCATATCAAATCCGAGCTCATTATCAAAATCGTGACAACAGCAAATGTCTCTACAGCATGCTTGGCTCGTTTCCCCATTTTACAGTTCTCCAGGAAAACCATAAGTTAGATTAGTGTTATAATTAAAACAATTAGACTTTTAGGTTTATTTCAATGCAAATGTATTCTGCGACCGTACATTCGAGTTCTGTGCCTCGGTGGAGTCTTTACAGGGAATAATTTTTCCGTGCTCCGTGCCGATTTAGATAAAGATCCGTAATTTGAACCAGAAGATCGCCGTACTCCGTAAAAACCTCGAAACCGAGCACTGTACTTACGAGGAATGTCAGAGATTGCTCGCCGAAAAAGACTCGGCTATCACGGATCTGGGTAAGCGGTTAGGCGCAGTGGTTTTTCATACATGTTTCCTTTGCAAACCGTTACGCTAATCTACACGCCTGCGGGGGCTTCGGCAAACCCCAAATTTTTGCCTAGTCTCGAAATGAAAATTCAGTCGATTACACGTCTGACACAATGCTTTAGCAGGCCAAGGCTCTATTGGTGCACAAAATGAACAGGAAGAAACCAATAAAGCATGACACAAAACGAAATGAAAGTGATTGAGGAAAATTTTCTGCGTATCAGTGCGACTTTTTGTGTACGAGTCGAGTGTGCGACTGGTTTAACGCAGACCCGTGGGTCAGATATGGCTCGAGACTCGAAAATCGGCTTGAATTGGAAGCACTAAATATTTGTTTACTGAAGTCTGATGTAAACCAGTCACTTTAGTTTCGATTGTGGTGACCAGCTCGGCATTATGAGGAAAAACACTCGGTGAAATGCAGGCTGTCGGCTGAGGCTGACGGAGCACGAATTTGTACAGACATATTTGTGAAGCTAGTAAATCAACAAGGCTATTTCACCAAGCTACACACACACACACACAGCTCAGGATGTAGCGACCAAGACCAGCTCCGTAATATTCCAAATACATTTCGGGTCTTGATAGTAAAAAAGGCTCTAGGAGTTGATTTGATTTAAAAAAGTTAGAAATGCTTCCTGATTATTGCTGATTATTGTTTAGAATAATGACACTTGAGTAGCATATTCATCTTGAAATGAGCCTGAATATTTTTAGCTGACATTCGTCAGCGGTAATGGTCAGCAACTGGTCGAGAACGGAAACGGACACCATATACCAACAATCGTATCACAATGTTGATATACGATGTTCTTTTCCATTCTCTACTAGTTGCTGACGATTACCCCTGACGAGTGTCAGCCGAAAATATTCGGGTTCATTTCAATATGAATATACTATTCAATTGTATGTTGAAGTTCTGTACCTCCAAAAAGCTGTTCAAATATTGGCACTGGATAAATACTATTATATATTATTCCTAAATTTCCCATCACCTAATAGCAACACTTCCACTTGTCAGCCTGTTTTAATGATGTAATTCACTGCATTCAATTTA
Organism: Botryllus schlosseri; assembly: GCA_000444245.1. NCBI lineage: Eukaryota > Metazoa > Chordata > Ascidiacea > Stolidobranchia > Styelidae > Botryllus > Botryllus schlosseri. Next base: position 10,165 of record ATSW01084556.1, read on the forward strand.
GAAATATCTTGATTCGCCCCGGAATATGGTTTAAACTTTTGGCTTGGCCTGCCAGCATACTGTTTATCATTTGGACCATCGGGGAAAATAATTACCCAGATGAAGCGCTTGGTTTTTCATGGCTTATTACTGTAACAGAACAAAAGGTGAGGCACCTGTCCCTGGCTTCGGTGGAGAAGAAACGTCTCTTTGACGAGATTGACGAGATGCGCGAAGTCCGGTACGAAAGAGACATGCTGTTGAAAGAGAATTCCACGTAAGTCGAGAATTTTTCTGCAAGGTACGGTGTCGGAAGAACTGCAGTGGTTGTGCTTTGGTGTCGGCTGACATTCCTTTGGGGTTCTGCTTGCGATTTAACTACCCTATCACCCTGTGATTGATCTCGCTTTTCTTGCTACTAAGTCGTAAAGTGGCCTGCCGTCATCGTAGGCAATTCGTTGCCTGTGATATGACGCGAATGCCCTTTCGGATTGAAAATCAGGGATGACTCTGTTAGCTTGTGAAATGGTCAGAGATGGTCAGAGTAGTCATTAGGGGTGTTCAGAATAAACTTTTTTTCAAATTTCATCGGCTTCGTTGTCAAATCGTCAGGTTACCTAAAAAAAACGTTGCGCAGCAAATTTGAATCAATTCCAACCAGTAGAAGCCGAGGTCAGTCAAATTGAAATTTCGGTCATTTTAGAATTAGTAGTATTTACGGTGGCCAATTCCGTCACACCGACACGACAAAAATCGTGTTCCAGGTATGCCTGAAGAGGCAGGGATATTTTTTCCACTTGTCTTGATCTTGTCAAGGGCTATTTTGGAGTTTAACGTGGCAATTTCAATGAAGTGGACTAATTTCCAGCTAATCTGTGCCGTATCTTTTTTGCGTTTATTGGCGATGTCTTCATCCAAACACCGCCATACCTGGAACACGATTGTTGGACGTTGGTTGAACCTTTTTTAGCTTAGTCGTTATGCACTGTTGTCCAAGGGGCAGCGCGGTGAGTTGTGAGTGCCCGCAGAAGAAAAACTCGTGAAAAATTAGTTGGAACATTGCCTGGCACAGCTCTGATATTGCGCCCTTTGTGTTGTCGGTGTTTGCAAAATAGAGGTTTAAGCGGAAAAAAGCCCCCGAATGCTTTGGGGTTCATTTCTTGCGATACTAAATGCCCGGAAGGTAAAATACAACGCGGCCTCGCGAATCTCATTGCGATGCGGGCTCGCGGCACAAAATTCTGTTGCCCTGGTGAGCTGGTCAATTTCAACGAGCGAGAAATACGCGTTCCGTTGACGATGTGCGCTTTCCAGCTTGAAGCACAAGCTTGACAAGTGCGACACTTATGCCAACGAAAGCAAGGACGTGAAGAAGCTGCTTGACGCCCAGATCAAAGATAACGCAGAACTGGAGAAAAAGGTAACGAAACAACGTAATATCGCCAACGTGCAACTGGCACTGGCCTTGCGGCTATTTCAGTCATTAGTTAGTAGGCTATGTTGTGTGATTCGAGATTGCCACGATGCAATGTAAATTTTGAGTACTTTCGAAACGATTGTGCCCCTTCTATTCGCAATTCACTTGCGATTGGCATTGATTTTCCGTTTGATTTGTTAGTCGTCGTGATTGCAATATTCGAAACCTGGATTTGTCTTTGTCTCGCTTGTCATTCGGCAACGGCTGTAACGTTGAGCGTTTATCGGCTACCGCCAAGATTGCAGTGTGTACCTCGGCGACCAACGAAAAAATTACCAATGAGAACGAAGTATGTCGCGTGCAGTTTTCAAATATAGGCCCATTGCTGTTATCGGTATTTAAGGAGCATGGTTCAGTTTTCATGCGGATTTCGCTCATAAAAGCAATGCAAGCATATCCCTAAACTGATTTCCACTTTACAAAATCCAAAGTACAATCGACTAGTATATTCATATTGAAATGAACCCGAATGTTTTCGGCTGACTCTAGTCAGGGGTAACCGTCAGCAACTAGCAGAGAATGAAAAAAAAACATCGTATATCAACAATCGTAACACAAAATATGGCATCGGTAGATGCCGCATCAGCGCACACGGACCCTGCCATACTCTACTCAAGTAACTTGCCTACTACTGTGATACGATTGTCGATTTACAATGTTCTTTCCAATCTCCCCACTAGCTGCTGAGGATTACCCCTGACGAGTGTCAGCCGAAAATGTTCGGGTTAACTTCAATATGAATGTAATGTTCAATTGCATATTGAAGTTCGGCCCGTTTGGTACTGAGA
>ATSW01084583.1:0-18251 GCA_000444245.1 Botryllus schlosseri
CGTTCGCGTTCACACAGAACCTTTCAAAAAGGTTCGCGTTCACACGAACCTGAACCTTTTAGAGGTTCACACCATCCCTACTCTCTATCTTCTTTCAACCCATCAAATCTTAAGTGGACGCAATCATTTCAAGTCAGTAGCAGTTATCACCTTTATATACCACTCTTTGTTTAAAGATCGTGATTAGTAGCTTCCTACTTAATTTGGTTCCATACGTTATCTATCTTTATACATCTGTCCTGCATACTTAATCGGTCAATGCATTTTGTGACAGCACACTGCTCTTTCGCAAAACGCAAAAGTTTGCAATCAATAACAATTGCATTGTTGGCATATTGTGTAGAAGAGCATTGTTCACTCCGACACGTGACCCGAATATGTGGTCCTTTAAGCTTGCTTTGAAACATTAAAAGACCCAGAATGTCTGGTTTTCCGAAAAGAAGTTGTTATCATGCTACTGAAAGAATTCATCATTGATCTTCACCTGTACTTAACATCCTAATTTTTCTTTTCGAGTTTTCATATACTGTAACATCTTATCGGATTCAAGGGAAACTCTTTCTCAACCGTTTTTCATTTGGTTTATTGCCATGAGATAAAGGGCTTATTTTCCATTGTCATTGTAGACATCCAGATAAATAGAGATTAACAGCCCAACCCGAAACCTAAACTGCGTGTTACTTCACAATAGAATTAAATATCCATCAGTTCTAGGACGACAGTCGATCCCTCTCGACATGATGTTCTGTGGCATACACGAAATAACACGTGTTCCATTCTGGAACAGAGCCAGATAGTAGCATTGGTAAACATCGAGACTTTTTGTTAGTGTTTTGCATGACTAAACGCCAGTTACAAATATAAAAAAAAGCTTTACATTTTTACTGTTTTCTGATTTTACTATGAACCAGAGTTGGTCGAAGTAATTCGCTTTGCTACTCAAGTAGCACAAGTAACGCCATACATTTCTATCCAATTACAATTAGAAGTAGTAATTTTTAAGACATGTCGAAGCTACTTCAAGTGGAAGACGAAATTAATGGTCTGGGAATTACTAAAAGTCAGTAAATATTAGGGTATATTGATCGGGAGAGGGTGGTCGCATACTTTCCACAGTTAGTAGAAGGTGGCTACATGCGAAAGCGCAAGATGTATATTTTCTGTGATCGCAAAATGTATATAATGCACTGCCCGTTGGTAGAATATTCGAAAATACATTCAGTTACCGTTGTTTAGGGGCTGTGTCACGAAATGGTCGTGTAACTCATGAGAGTAGAGCCGACTTTTCCTTAGACTACTTTATACTTTTCAAAATCTTAAATGCAAAAGTAAAAAGTTTATCAACAACATTTTTCAGGTGGAAATTGATGTAGTCCGAAAACATATCCTTACGTACTTCTTTAAGTACTGAAAGTAGAATAAATCTACTGGACTACCTCGAAAAAGTAGTACAAATCGACGTAGATATTATTTTCCAAACTTGACGTGATAGAGCGCGTGTATATTCATTCAAATCTAAATTCATTCCTCGAATCAGAATAAATGGCGCCTAAATCTGTATTTAAAACAAAGAGCAAAGTGCAACGACATTGAATCATGACTCATACTTGGATAACTCAACTTCATTAACTTGACTTGTCTCGAGTTACTTTCTAAAATCAGGCGCATAGATTTGATTCCCCGAAAATCGACTGACTTGAAATGACTAAAGTCACTATTTAAAATGACTCAAGATGACCTGTGTATCGAAACTATAGTTACTTTGCAACACTTCTATATAAAATCAAATAAAACGTTTTAATTTTGCTTATCATATCAGTTTTACTATTGTGGGGCTAAGGGATGGATTCAGATGTTGAAGGTTTCAGCTAAAATGTGTGCCCACGTCGGGGACATGAGAAATATTGCCTACACACCAGTGGTTACCAAAGTGTGTCCTCACGCACCCTGTCGTGACGTCGCGATCGACCTTTTATAACAAATGTCAAGGAGTCTTAAAGAGCACAGAAAACCATCATTGGAGAATGATATCTCGAGCGAAAGTTTTATGAATCAACAATTTGTCCTGAAAGAAGTATAACAACTATATAGATATGGTATACGTTTTCGTTATAGACAATAATTGCACTCAAGAAGAATTCGAATGTCACGATTCGTCGATGGAATGTATTCGTGGATCATTATTCTGCGATGGAACGCAGCACTGCAGGTATCGTATAATTATTAAACTCCGTAGACTTATTATCACGCACCATGCTGGATCGCATGAACAGAACGTCAGTCATGCCATTTGTTTTAGAGCTTCCGTATAATTTTCACTTTTACGGCATACGGTACGTTCTACTATATGGTACTGAGATTGCGGGAACTTCAGATATACTTTATTCTCTTTACACGAATATTATCATAGCTGAGGAGTTTGACGAATTCGGCATTTACCTAGCCACACTGTGTAGAAAGGATAAAGGGAATCTAATTAGTTCCAATACTATTTTTGGTGAAATATATACCAGGTATCAAGTCCATGCTCGCATAAAAATATTGGATTCGATATATTGACGTTTTACTGATAGCAAAAACTGATTTTTGAAACTTACGGTTTATTGATTTTGCCAATTGTTATGATATATTAGTAAGACATTTCGGGGAAATTTATTTATTTTCAATCTTTTTCGATGCAGGGAATCGCATACGACAAATTGTCACACTGGCCATGGTGTTAGAGATAGTATTATCCAAGATTTTATTATTACTTCGTTGGTATGAATATACTATTCAATTGAATATCAATTGTACAATTGAACTGAAATACTCTTCTGCACTAGAATAGCACTAATAGTATTAATAGAATGAACAAAAATACCGTAATAGGACTTCTTATTCTTGGAAGGCTAACGCAACTAACGCTACTAGATTGAAGAAGGTGTGCGAATGAAGGTTGCATCTCGCATCGAAAGCAAATGAAAAAGGACAGGTTATTAGGCAATAAACATATAAAACAACTAAGCATTGAACCATATTACCTAATCAATATCAATAAGTAATAGAAACTAATTGTTACCATGGAATTTCGCAATTATAAATGGGTAAACATTGGATGCAGATAATCCGCATTTTGCCTACTGTAACTGTTTGAAGGCGTTAAAGCTTGTTCACTAGCAACTTGGTGATGTGATGCTTACATTACTTTTGATAAATCAGCTCAACGTTCGTGGCACAATGCTTATAGTCGACTCACACATAATGTCCATATCATATTCACCATGCTGTACCACAATAGCTGTCGGTCATAGCCGCGTTGTAAACTTGTGTTGTTTCACTTGAACACAGTAATTACTGCATTTGGTAATCCCAGTGTCTCATAAACCTGGGTGCAATATCTCAATTAGGGATGGTGTGAACCTCTGAAAGGTTCAGGTTCGTGTGAACGCGAACCTTATTGAAAGGTTCTGTGTGAACGCGAACGTGAACCTCATGACGTCACGTGACGTCATATTGCTAATTCCAACCCTATATTTCAATGAAGTGATAGCCTATATTAATGTACTTGTACACGATACCCAGCGACGACTCGGGCCACATAATGGCACAACGCTGAAGTACATATTGACGTTTTAAACGTCGCTAAATGTATCAACTGAGGCAATCAAATGATATAATAATCCCATAAATCAATATCTTCCGTCGCTTCGCCAACGATTTCGACGAGGACTTGTCAGGCACTGTAAGCTTACGCCGTCAGGCACTGTAAGCTTACGCCTTAGCGGTCTAGGCCAGACCCGAAAATGTATTCGGCATCTGAGTATTGCTATACATGGATATTGCGCAGAGTGTAAAACGGGTTTCTATACTTGTTACCGCTATTACTCCATTAACAAGTTATACAACAATAGCCAACATCCTAATCGCACGGATTTGGTTTTATGATACAGCAAACATGTGAAGACAAGATTGACCCCGTACGATACTAGATTTTTACATCAGAAAACGAAATCGATTGAATAAGCATCATTCGCTATCTACATGTAGTGTATTTCGCTCTTGATATTGTGTGATTGCCAGTCACGCTCACAGCAGAGAGTCACTAAATATTCACAAACGGAAAGCTGGATATTTCGAGCAAACTTTTGTTAGAAAGTAAGTAAAGTTTTGAAATTGTCAAGGTGTTGATCGTTTATGCTGCCAGTGCCATGCATGGAGCGGTTCGCAGTTGAAATGCAATAAATGTGAACCAAATAAGTTATAATGAAGTGTAAATTGTAATATATATGAAAAAGGTTCACAGTGCAGAACCTACCAAGGTTCTGTTGTGAACGCGAACCTCAAAATTTCCGAGGTTCACACACAGAACGCGAACGTGAACCTCACGTTCACACAATCCCTAATCTCAATACTTCACTCCTTCTGTGTTATCTTGGTTACTGCTAGGTAGAGATGGTGTGAGCGTGAGGATCACGTTTGCGTTCTGTGTGTTAGCCTCGTAAATTTATAGGCTCAAGTTCACAAACGAATCTTGGTAGGTTCTGCACTGTGAACCTTTTCATATAGTACAATTTCACATAATTATAACATCTGTGACTGAAATTTATTGAATTTCAACTGCAGCCCACTTATGTATGGCACTGGCCGCATAAAAAAATTCACTTGCTTTGTTACAAAAGTATGCACGAAATATCCAGCTTCGATTTGTAAATATTCAGTGACCCTCTGGTGTGCACTTGAACCGCAATTACACATCAAGAGCGAAATACGCGACATTAGTCAGACAATGATTGTTGATTGTTATTCAACCAATCAATGAAATTATTATCGATGTCTGACAATATCAACGTAGCAACACTCATTGCTCGAAAGCCGAATACATTGTCCGGTCTGGTCAATAGACCATTGAGGTGTCAGCTTGACATTCGATAGGTGGACGTCGTAGTTAGCGGACTTGCTCATCTAGACAGATAATTACAAGCGGGAGCTTCATCTCGAAACAGCTGTATTCGTTCCCTATCTTGTACGTTGTTGTCGCATCACGTGCTTGGTAACGTTGAAGAGATGTTAGGAAGTAAAGGGGCGCACCGCTACTGAAGATTTAGAGGGCCCTTCCCCTAAGGAAAGTTCTAATACGGAGACTGGAGTTACTGACAATATATCAGTTGTGATAACAGGTGTGAAAAGGCCAAATCGGCAATATAATCCTATCCGCGTCAACAAAAACTTGCTACACGTGTTATCGGAGGTCGATTACGCGATTTTCGTGTCCTGCCATCTGAGGACTTGTGCGTTGAATGTGCTAGCAATAGTCAACTATCCAAATTATTGGCATGTGATAATCTGGGAGAGCCAGACAAACCGATCGAAATACGCGCAGAGATTTTCAAAGCCAGAACTCCAAAGTGCGTGGAGTGATTAGCAATGTCCCACTCGACATGTCCGATGCCGAGATAAAAGATACCCTAAGTAGTCGGCAGGTTACCTTCGTGAAACGTCTAAGCTATCGCGCTAAGGAAGGAATAGTACCTGGTCGGTCGGTTTTGCTGTGTTTCTCCTCGACCATCTTACCTACAGTTGTCATCATGGGGTTTTTGCGTTTTCGAACGACGGTTTACAATCCAACCCCGACCCGTTGTTTTAATTGCAACCGCTACAGGTACAGGTCTACAGCACTGTCGAAAGTCGTCACCGATGCTCGAAATGCGGCATGAATCACAGTAACAAAGAGTGCAAAAACCTTCCATATTGCGTGAAGTGTGGCGCTGCGCATTCAGCCGCCTATGAAGGTTGTACTCGATTCCGAAAAGAGGCAAAGATAATTTCTATTATGGTGAATGAGAACGTTAACTATTGGGAAGCAAGACAGCTTTATCTTCAAAGACAAGCGCCACCTAATTGGCAGTCGGAAACCCGATTTTCCTTCACTAACATCGAGTCCTGACATCGCTCAGACCCACAGTGAGAATGCAAATCCATCGTTGCTGAAATAAGCGGAAGTCTGAAATAGTCAACGAATACTCGCAATGCCAAGGTCTCATACGCACTAATGCAGAATTTCGCGGAATTTCTTGTCTCTCACGTCGAGAGTCGTCGATCTTGATCCGACTCCAAACTGGCCATTGCGGGCTGAATGAACATTTGCACAGGATCGGATGCCATGAAAATGGATTATGTGAACTGTGCGCACAGCCTGAATCAGTAGAATATTTTCTGCTAAAATGTCCGAGATACTTAACTAATAGACATTATACTATCGAATCTAAAAAGAACCGTGGCATTAACATTGTATTATCTGAAATTCTTACTAGCCATTTCACTGCAACGCCTATTATAGAATTTGCACTCTGTCGAATCGGATAATTTAGAAGTCTTGTTCTAATCGAACTTTCGGCCTTTTGCAAAAGGCCACAGTAGCCGGGCACCAATGAAAAACCCATACCAACCAACCAAGACGTCAGCGTATACTCGCTTGGCAGTCCTCGTCGAAATTGTTGGCAAAGCGACGGAAAATAATGATTTTATGGGATTATTATATCATTTAATTGCTAAGTTGATACATTTGACGACGTTTATAAGTCAATATGTACTTCAGCATTGTGGCATAGTGTGACTCGAGGCTTCGCTAGGTATCGTGTACATTAATACAGTCTATCACTTCACTCAAATGTAGCATTGGAATTAGCGATACAGCGTCACATGACGTCTTGAGGTTCACGTTCGCGTTCACAAGGACCTTTCAAATCATCAAAACAACAAAAGAAGATATCAGTGCAGATGCGACGAACATATTATGGCTCGCTATTGCTGGAACCTTTCGAAAAACTGCACTAAATTGCTTAAACACTAAAATAGTATAATAACCAATTTTGCTTCAAGATATAAGTTATTAATATTATATTCCAACTGATTATTTTTGATTTAAAATTGGTGGTAGACATAAAACTGATTCCATTAATGCAACTGTATTTGAGTATTTAGGTAAAAACTTATAAACATGATTTGAGTTTATTTGTGTACATAATATCCGTGAAAGTCTCAAATTATGATGAATCTAATACCCTGAACTATAATTCTGTTGATGTATTTTGATTTGAAACGGTCTTCAGCGTGTCAAAATAACAAGGATATTGAATTTCTGAACTTTGTAGTACGACTGAGCCGATTTTTTATGTAGTCCATACAGCGAAAATATGATATCTTAGTCAAAATAGCCCCATGGATTATCTCAAAAAATAGAGCCAATTTAAAAAAATAAGATCATATTCGGAATCGGTGCCCTTCAGAATCCCCAAAACCAATCTTACTTTGTCTGCCCCAAAATATGTGTTGATCAGTTAAATTATGCATGTGTATTGAAAGCGTGGGCTGCTGCATAGACGCGGCAGGCTCCCAGGGGGCGCGACAAATTGACAAATTCTTTATGAATTCTGACTAAGCATGTGTTTGACAATCATTCCGAGAAGACGAGAGTTGAAGATTTCGTATTCAAGAAAGTTCACCAAATTGAAACTCCAGCAGTAGCGCTCAACGGAGTATAGGCTGATTTCAACTTTATTTTAGCAAATTTTTGATATCCTTTGAAGATATAGAACAATTCCCTCGTGCAAGTCAGTCATGAATTCAAATCTTTGGCAGTAACCCACCTGCATATTATCATTTATAACTGTCCTAAATTTTTGAAAGTACTCTCTCCATAAACCCATGGACTGAGAAATGATAAATATTTGAAAGTAATATATGATTCTGCTGCTATGAATTACCAAGGTCATTCGTGAATCTTCGAAATTTACTCGCTCGGCGCGACAATAGGGAATCCCAGCAACTATTCATAACATTGACACTCGCGAATTCGGTGCGTACAATAGGCCGTTATGAAATGTAGAATAGTCCGGAGTTCACCGGGAATGGATATGGACTGGTCAGATTAAGATAGGTACTTTTCATCCTGTTAGTTTATTACGGCTATACCCTGGAATGCGGCCATAGGCTACATAAGTAATCGAAATACAGCCGTGATTTGCAGAAAGGTTGCCTACCTCTGCATTATATGATGAGCCCTTTTTGGCATAACGATAAGAGTGGGATTGGGAGAGTGTTGACTGGGATATAATAACTTTAATACGATTTTTATGTACCATCAATCACTTTTACTAGAAGCGATACAGATCAGGGACGGCAAACCGTTCCCTGCCAGCCTGTGAGCTAATTCTCGAAATTAGATATAACATCAGGTAAAATTGCAAGGCCAACCAAAATTTGATTAGCCTCACCGCGAAATTGGATGATGACTAAAACATCAGTTTCGACGCATTGGCGTAACCATAGGCCATCCACAACCATCGCAGAATATTCCGTAGCGGATATATTTGACTTGAAATTTTTCTTCGCACTTCACATGATTTATTTCCACATTTCTTGCATTTAGTATTGGAACCCCTCATGGAAATTATAAATACGCGTAATTTACAGAATTCCGTCCAACTATACTCGTGCGCAGATAACGTGTCGTTCAACATGCGACTTCGCTTGATCGCTCGAAACGAGATCATCGGCGATAAAACATTTTCACAAACTCACAGAAGCAAGTTCACCGAAACCGTCGATATTGCTACGTCTGAAATGTCAAATAATCCCTCTCCTTGCCAAATGAGCCCATTGCTATACAGAGGCTACTCCCAATATATGCAAGCAATATATTTATCGATTGAATTCATTCATTACCTTTGAAAACATTTCGTGCTTCGCGCGATCAGGTCATGACTGCACAGTGCACAGTGCACAATGCACATGCACAGTGCACACTCTACAGTTGCCAACGGGGTTTTCATGACATAATTGTAATCAATTTTGAAACGTAGTCATATAAGTCTTGTTTTCAATTTGACCTAATTCTGTTCGTTCCTATCGGACGACTAAAATATGTTATCAACACTCAATTTGCCCGTGCAATGGCTCGTAAATCTCATGTGTTTCTTTGGCCGAGAAGGTTGGCCACCCCTGACCGAGATAAAATAGGATATTATTTGCAAATTATAAATTAGTTGCATAGAGCAAGAAAGAAGCAATATGTATCTTCGCGATGCAGTCACAGATTGATGCAGTTTTTGGAATTATACCATGATATTGTTACAGAGCAAAGATATCGCCTAGTTGTAAGATTTATGTAAATATAACCAATAACGCTCCTTCCCTTTGATAAAATAAAAATATATTTGTAGTGTAGCTTAGCTGCTTGGGTCGAACAAATGATTAAGAAAGACTGCAAGTCCTAGTCCTTGAATACTTGACTAAGTGCATGTAGACTAGACATCTGCTATTTGACTACTTCCTAAATGTCGTTTAGGACCAATTTCTTTTAGCATTGAGAGTGTGTGTGCTTGCAATCAGTATACAGTGTGTAATGAGAAAATTAGGAAGAAGAATCTCTGTATTAGTTGCCGAATCATACACAAGAGCAACACTCCGATTGTTTTATCTACTTTTTAATTATTCAGGGGGGATAAATGTCGTGTTTCAATGATTCATACATATTAGGTTATCCTATTAGTTTAGAAGTGACACAGCAGTTCGACCATATATGTTTGAATTATCTATCTGTGAAACTAATATATTTCCATGTAAACTGCATATACGTTTCCGCTTCTGTGAGTAGCTCATTATTGGTCAATTTTTCCAGTAAACTATGAACTCGGTGTACTTTTTGCCCTCTAAACATTGCACGTCAATGTCACCAACTTGAGTGGTAATTATAGAATGAAACCACAACGCCGTAGTCGCGTGGCTATAATGTGGCCTATAAAAATGAGAACAAGACTTATATTACTACGCTTCAAAATTCATCACAATTGTGTAAAGCAACTGTGCAGCGTGCAATTATGTCCAGGTTGTAAAAGCGCGAAAGTTTGGCAAAGGTAGTGAATGTGCTGGATAAGAAAAGAATTTTTCAATCTACTCATAATTGCTTCGCAGGCCGGATGAAATCGTCTGGCGGGACGTATGTTTGACGCTCCTGCTGTATACCACTGGGCTCATTTGGCAGGTACAGGGTTATTCGGCGTTTAGACATAGCAATATCGACGGTGCCGATGAACATGCCTCTATCTTTTTGTGCAAATGTTTCGTCGCCGACGATCTCGCTGCGAGTGCATAAGCGAAGTCGCATGTTGGACGACACGTTATCTCCTAATTGCGAATATATGTAGACTCAGTTCCGTAAATAACGCATATTTATAATTTTCAGAAGGTGGCTCCAATCCTAAATGCAAGACATCGAGTGACAATATATCATGCGAAGTGGTGAGAAAAATTTGAAGTCAAATAAATCTGCTGCGAAATACTCTACTTTATGGTCATGTACGAAGATCTGCGATAAATGTGGCTGGCCCCTGGTTACGTCAATGCGTCGGAACTGATGTTTTAGTCATCATCAAATTTCGAGGTCAGGCTAATCAAATTTTGATTGGCCTTGCAATTATTTAATTTCGAGAAATGCCTCGCAGGTTACACAAAACCTTCTCGCTGGCCACATTTGGCCTGCGGGCCACGTGATGGCCGCCGCTGATCTGTATTGTTTTCAATAACAGTAATTAATGGCACATAAAAAATCCTATTTAAAATCCTTTAAAAGCATTTGTTTTCATGATAAAGAAGTTGGGAGTCGGAGTCAGGTTCATTTTCACAAACTCCGACTCCAACTCCAGTCATTATGGTTTTAACGACTTCGACTCTATCAAGCAAAAAATAGCCAAACTCCTACTCCACCAACACCGACTTCACAGCCCTGGTTGCTACATACAACATGCAGCCAGAGTTCAAATAACTTGTTGACAACTATGAGCGGTCACAGATTTCTGATTGACTTCAATAATTATTGGTTATACATTAAATATAGTCTTAGGTATGTATGCTTTAAACCTAAAGTTTACAGTAAATGCGATTATTTCCTTGTATAGGTGAATAAATATGCGACCAATGTATATATTCTGTCATCCGGACCGCCAAGTACTGTATTTGCCAGCATCCGGGTCGCCAACCGGAGAAATTGCCCGCCGTTGGCATAGAGATGCTATCGAAGACATCGTTATTGGCCAGAGACGGGCAACATACGGCCCGCAGACAGTTTCAGGTCTTACATGATAATGCGGCCCGCGGCCCAAGTCTACCGAGATATCCCACTACTTGCTTAAACGTCAAATTTTAATGACTGTATGTTATTATATACGTCTGTGCGCAACGTAGAAAGTAAAGCTTACGCGCTATTTCGTCGAAGCGAGAAGACTTGCATTATCGGCATTTACGATGTATTGAATTGATATATTGGTCAATTTGGGGTACCGGACTTATCGAACGCCATGAAATCCTAATTAAGGATTGGACCGTGTGGTAATTGAACAGAGAGAAGCAGACATGGCGGTGCCTGAATGACAATGCTGTTTTCAAATCCACATTGTTTTCGTCGTTATCGGCGAGAAATGGCTTTAAAGTGACATTCCTATCGTTAAAATACATTCGTTAAATACGATTTATTCCTTGTATATGTGGATAAATGGGCGAATAATGTATCGATTCAGCAATCCGGCCCGCCAAGTACTTAATTTTCCTATATCCGGCCCGCCGACTGGAGAAGTTGCCCGCCCCTGGTATACGTCATTTATATCAGATGCAATTCGGCCGTAGGCTCATACTTCATGTTTTTACGAAAGTATTTACGTAATTATGGAATAATTATACAACGTTTGAATTTTTAAAGGCCTTTATTCGAAACACAGTTTAAAACAAGTTTTATAAAAAAGCGCTTTTAAACACCGTGCTTAAAAATGTAAATGCAACCCTAGCTGTAAAGCTGTTTGAAGAAATGGAAAAGCGCCAAAGCCAGGTGCCATACCTTCTGGATATCGGCAGAATATATCGGGGTAATCATGCAGTTGACTAGTTGTCATTTTTAGCTTTTGTCAAGCCAAAAACCCGACGAATGCCCGGCTCCAGTCACAATAATACGCTTCGACGCATAGGTCATATCATCGTTTTATGAAATTTATTTCCAATTGATTACCGACATGGTCGTATGTAGATTTTCGTAAATCACAATTAGTAGATTTCATCGGGCGAATAATGTATCGATTCAGCAATCCGGCCCGCCAAGTACTTAATTTTCCTATATCCGGTCCCCCGACTGGAGAAGTTGCCCGTCCCTGTTATTGACGGTTTTGTAATCGCGATAGTCCGCTTCTCTAGGATTTTGACGGTAAATGTTGATTTCGCAGTACAATAGTTGTTTTGTAATGCCTCCGCAGAGATTATTATCCATTACATTATGGCGTCATACTATAATGATTTGCCTATAATTTTAAACATGTGGAAGATTCTATAGAAGTAGTTGTTTGTTTGTGGTATTCATGGTATTTTCGACAACTATGGTAGTTTACACCAGGCCAATTTTCTTCATTTTATACCGTAACTGCCGACTGGTAGCACGGCCCACTTCTAGGCATTTATAAGACACCGCTTACATAGGGTTACAATATGTCCTCATATAATAGGATTTGTCCTCTTTTTAGACTTTTTCGAAAGTGCTCTCGCAGACACCCTTTTGTCCTCTTTTTAGAGATTTTGTCCTCTGTTTTGATAATTTTGATCAAATTCTGGGCCATATTCGACTGAGATGCCGGAAATCAGCAACGAAGGAACGCTTGGGGAGTTGAGCCGGAAAGTAGACCTTTTTTTTAGTCAACCGACCACGAAGTGGGGGAAAAGTTACCATTTTTTTAGGATTTTTCACCGGTTTTGAAAGTTTGAAAATTTTGAAAAAGTGTCCTCGTTTCAGATTTCCAAATTATGGTAACCGTACGCTTACACCAGTGATTCTCAGCCGGTGGTGAATTCGCCACTGGTCGGGAATTCAATGATTTCTGTTGGGAAATACACCCATTTGTTAAACACTACAGGACAGTCAACATATTTACGGAGACACATGGGCAATTACCGTTACCAGTTAACTGCTCTGGAATGTATGTAACATCCGCAGCTTTGTCTGGCCAGAATCGTCAGGCCCCTGAGGTGACCATCGGAGAAGCTAAGTCACTTGTCCGCCAATATTCGCGAACTCTCTGGCAGGAACTGTACGCATGTGAAGATAAAGGGATGCATTATAAGCGTTTCCATAGCTGCATTTCAAATAGATTCCCGTCAATGCATGCATGTCGGCAATTCGAGGTGATCATCTTCCGTCTGCGCTCCGGCCATTGTAGGCTTAACGCCCATTCGTTCAAAATAGGATGTTCAGATACTCCACTATGTCCCCATTGTAATATCGCCGAAACCGTCGACCATTTTCTACTGAATTGTGCAAGATACGATTTTCAACGGTCCTTTCTCATTGAGTCATGCCGTAATCATGACATCCCATTTACGACTTATAACCTATTAGTCGAGCGCGAGCTATAAACCCCTGTGACTGAATTCGTGCTATCATGTCGTAGAATCCTCTAATATTTGATTCGTATATAGACGAGGTTGAAATACATTGCAAGGGTACTTATACCAGTAGGTAACTTCAGACCGTGGTGCACCAGACCCTTAAGGGAGATAAGCGCCACTACAACTTTAACCATATCAATAATAATAATAAGTCTTGCGTACTGCTGTGGTTGTGTGCCTTGTGTACTCAATCAAGCCAATACCTGCTACGTAATGACAAAAATTTGGGTAGTGGAGAATGAAGGCTATGAATAAATCTGAAGTAGGGAATGAAGACAAAAAGGTTGGGAACCACTGGTTTACAGCGATGGCATAGAAGTAGTTCTTGAAGTGTTTGCGCCACAGATGAGCAGATTTGAAATTTCAATGTCATAAGTCAATCCAAATCCGAAGTCTCAAATACTAAACCTAATCCAGAAGTTTTGTATATTCATATCGTAATCCTAATCCGATTCCACTTAGAAAGTTATAGCTTCTAATTTCTGATCCCTATATAATTCTGTGAAAAGAGATAAAATGAGTGTAAAAGTACATGAATTAATAACTTTGCAAACTTTGTAAAATCGTTAGAGGACAAAAAACGTTGTCACAATTCGTCAATCGGTAAATTAAATCCTAATCCTTATCCATCTCTTACTTTTTTGAAGTAGTCAAGTAGTTTTACTCTATGTTTAGTTACTCAAGTACATCTAATTTTTCGCTACTTCTTTCGCTTCTTTGTGATTTATTTACTTACTTTTCGGAATTTACTGTTTGGGAAAAGGTAGTGGGTGAGACACAGAGTGTGTGAGTGAGTGAGTGAGTGAGTGAGAGAGAGAGAGAGAGAGAGAATGAGACGGTAAAATGGAAATAATAATATAATATTTACCTATCATAAAATTTAAGCATTGAATCTATGTCGTGCTTCGCGCGAAATAGATATGTACTGACAAGTATGTCTTCACGGAAGTATCGGCCAATATAATTTGGGTAGCGGGTTGCGTTATTCCGGTTCCTTTCATACCACATTGCCGCTGATATGACATATTTAATCACAGTCAATGTGGCTCAGTATAATATTACCGTAATCTAACATTCTAGTCGAACTTTTAGGCGTTAGACCAGTGGCTCTTAATCATGTCGCCAGCGCTCCTGGGGACGATTTGAAATGCAAATGGGGGGAAACACTCAGAAGCCGATATGGGGGAGGGGCGTTGGGACGCCGCAGAAAAATGGCCTTACAGTACATATAGAGTAGTGGCGGTCTTATGGATACTAAGTTCTATAGTTATATTTGCCCTTGAGGTTTCGTTGCAAAATTCATTCATTCTTTCATTCCAAACAAAATTCACAAAGTATCCAAATTGTCGTAGCGCTTTGTGCCAAGTATACGGACGATGTATTTAGTGTTTTCGCCAAAGCAGTTGTTACTATATATTTCATCTAAAATTAGTTTTTTACACTTCATGCACGTATTTTTAGATGGCAAAATCTCCCTTAGCACAGTTCCATCACCCTGGATAGGACTATTCCCGACAAAATCGTTTGAACTAGGTATTATATATTGCAGCACACTGCGTCTCCTAGTTTTCAAGAGCCACAAATCACAACGTCACCGATTCGGGTGTGAACATTCGGCTCTAACCTGATAGGTATGACCACGTACCGAACAGTTGTTATATTACCCTTGATGTGATCCCGAAAATCGCGCATAGAGTTACTAGATCAATAACTAATCGAATGGTCATCGGGTGCGATTCAAGCGCTAAAAATTTGCAATAGTCAAGTCCAAACCCGAAAAATTGGACAGGACATGGATCTCTACCCCATCGTCTTTAGTAGAACCCTTAATATATGGGGGAGGGGCGCAGAGCTATGAAAATTTAATAAAAGGGGCGATGGGAGGAAAATGGTTAAGAGACAGAGCGTTAGACCGTTGAGCGCCAAACACCGTTGCAACTGTCTGGACTAAAAACATGAAATATTTTCCGTCTTTAAAAAAATTACAACTATATTTCTCTTTAAGTATGGTATCGTTGCAAAAAGATCTTATAGTTAAATCTGAGTTCGTTTGTACGAAGCACATGTACGTGGAAGATCAAAACTAAGTGCACTGTTTCCTTTTTCCTCCCAAAGTAAAATTAAATTCAAATGGCACATTCACGATCTACCATATTCTGATTAGCTACAGTGCTCTTCAATCTTTTTCGTCGTGGTAAACCCACATTATGTCAAAACTCGTACACCCCTGACCATATAATACACCGATACCGTATACAAAGCCGCATTTCAATTTTATATATAGCATACGGCCGCAATCTATAGCGGAGAGTCTGCATGACCCGTGGCCAACAAATACTCATATGAAATTGGCTACTGGGAAGGGTTACCATATTTTAGAAATGTGAAATGAGGACATTTTTTCAAAATTTTCAGACTTTCCATACTGGAGTAAAATCCGGAAAAATGGTAAATTTTTCCGGATTCGGTGGTCGGTTAACTAAAAAAATAAAAGTGAACTTTTCGGCTTGAAACCTGAGATAACCATTTCTATCAGGCTTTCCTTGGCTGACAAAAAAAGCCATTTTATAGCTCAAGTCCCAGGAATCACGTCGGAGGGTTGCTTAGCCGCTGATTTCCTATATCTCGTCCAATTTACACGTGTATTCAACCACAATTCTCAAGAAAGAGGACATATAGGCGTCCCCCGAGGACAATTTTTAAAATGTCAATAAAGAGGACAAATCCTCTTAAAAGAGGACATGTAGTACCTCTACTACTGGGAACTTTTTACCCCGGACAGTCATTGTGGTGTGCTATGCCGTCAGTTATTTCTCGAAATACGCCGTGCGTATAAAAATTTTCGAATTGAAGAAGAAAAACATTCCCGCACGCATGCTATACATATAATATATGCAACAAAAACGCTAGTATAAATATCACGAAAAGTTACTAGAATCAGGTTTGTAGTCGCGCTGGGTGTGAAAATTGTGTCCCTCGAATGAATTTCTTTCGATAATGTTAGTAGTTTCATATGTTAATGTCAAAATTTTATTTATTCTCAGCTCACGTTATTCGATTAATGATAATGCATATTCCGGTTTTCATTAAACTTTTTGTTGGATGTTGTCATTTCTTGACCCACCCCATCACAATTGGCGGTATAGTCAAAATATATTGGACCACCCAAACGAAACAGAAAAATCGTCAGTCGTGAGATGCACAAGATTCTATCTTGATATTATATTTTTGGGCGGATCATTTTTCTCTGAGGTTCCGATTTGTACGGTGGAGCTCAGATTGTGAGGACACTATTATATTAAAAACGATAAATCCAAGTCTACTTGAATGGTACCTGAATCGTGGTGTGAGATCCAGATGTTGCGTAAAGAATTGCGAAATAATGATTGATGCCTGTTTGAAGTAGCGCCGTACGAGAATATGAAAGGTAACATAAAAGTACGTCTACAATACAGATATTGCGTCAAATAACGACTCGTTTATGATCTATATCAGCAGCTGTTGATTCTTAAGCACAACCAAACATCAATTCATACGTTAGTAGTTGAAACAAAGCAAAGTCGTGATTATTATCCTACTGCGAGGTATGTGCTTCTGAAGGTTTCAACTCTTCAACAGTGAAAAATAGTATCGAGAATGTAATTCTCATTGATAAATTACCTTTCATTTGGTGAGTAGCGTGTATGTGTGTGTGTGTTGTATGTGGGGTTAATGGTGCTTAACTACTAACGTATTGTGCACCAGACCACTTCGAAAATAATATATCCGCAAAAATTAGATTGACGGGGTGGCCAATACGAATTCAATAACAGGCAGAATTGTATATGGACTGGATAATATAGCCTGTACTGTCATGTCGACATGGTTCCGTCAAGCCGCTCTCTTCAAATATTGTCTCTGAGAAGCATATACTGGGAACACAATCAGAAAGTGTTCGACTGTCTCTTCGGCCATGCACGTGTGGCACAGGCCATCTTCGTGGTACTTTATACGATAAATATGAGAATTCAACTGACAGTGTCCTGATTTCAACCTCAAAATAATCGAGCAATGCAATCTTAAAAAGCTCTGCGGATTGGAATTTCAGTGATGGGTGCGTGTATTCTGTGATATGCCGACCCGTCATAGGACGAGTTGAAGTCTTCAATCTATTCGGTATATGAATGCGATGAGCGTTTTCACTTCTGGAACAGACAGTTCGGGCGGGTCTCTAATGGTCACTGCTCGATCCGTGAATGCAACCGCTTTTGCTCGTTCGTCAGCTGTTTCATTTTGTCAAACTCCCATGTGACCAGAGATCAATATCATATCTTTCTCCATTCCTTTTCTTTCGAGATATGCGCATAATAGAATATTATCATATATTAGTTTGTTATTAGTAGAACCGGTGGTAATGGCTGTAAGCTGTAAGGGCGTTGACTGTCCGATCGGGTGGTGAGATAATTCCTAAGTATTTGCAACTTTTCTTTATTGGCCGTTCTGTCATACCTATTGAAAATTAAACCGGTTGTAGTTTTCTGGGTTTTTGTGAATATAATTGCGGCAGACTTCGCGACATTGACCCGCAAACCATTGATACAGGTTGTTTAAATAATTCTGCAACTCTGACGAGATTGTCATTCCATCTAAGCCATTTTCCCATAGGAAAGCGTCACCCGCAAAAAGGTTGATACTAGTATCGATTTCATTCATCATAACCTTGCTCCCAGCGCCCCCAAGGGGCGCTAACGATTTTGAAGGGGGCGGAAACGCTCGGGGGCGATATGGGGGGTGGGTGCTGGGCTCAGGAG
>ATSW01084613.1:0-22968 GCA_000444245.1 Botryllus schlosseri
TCACAAAGTAGATTAGAGTTAGATCACTGGTATTTAATTAGAATTAAAACGACACAATTTGTTCCAAATTAGATAAGAATTAGAATTACGGTATTGAATTTGCGAAAACTTGTGAATTGAACCAAGTTCATCTCATATCAAACCAGCCTTCATCCTCATATAAGCACTAAAATAGCAAATGCCTGCACAACAAGCTTGGCTTCTTTCGCACTATACAGTTTTCCTGTAACATTTGAATTAAATTACTGTCGTTTCGCTGCAAATTAGTCTAATTAGACTTTACTATGATTATCTAGCAGTCCAAGTCTGTTTACACCCTACCAAAGCTCACACTCATTCACACATTCTCTTTAGTTTTGCCAACCAAACGGCTGGTTCGCCACACACGAAAGAGAACCGCCAAAATACTTCATCGCGGTGTTAACGGACGAATTGGGAAAACGGAGATATCTCGCTGTACTTTCGTTCTGCGAACCTGCCGTGGAAGATGAGTCTGAACTTCAACCGGGAGGTATTACCCGGCGGGAAAGCTCAAAAACCGTGCGGATTAAGGGACAAAATGAGGATGTCGACGAATCAATGTGTGAAGTTTATGTGGATGAAGAATCTGAAGGGTCGAGCGGGCTCATGTCTCCCTCGAGTACAAGGTCGAACAAATCCACGTCGGACTCTTATTATCCGAAATGTCTCGTTCTGATATCAAGGCACCCGGAATTTGCCGTGTTCAAGGTTAGCTATTATTAATTTTATTTACTGAAGCTCAATTTGTGGTGCGGTGTTGCTAAGAGAGGTGGTCGAAGTAGTCAGTGTTGCTTTGCTGGAAGAAACATGGTAAAATTCTGATCAAATTACAAGCAGCCATTTCAAACCTACTTGAGTACTTGAAACAAGTAGAAGTACTTCATTACTGGCGAGTGGCCACCTCTGGTTTATACATTGGTCAGTATGAATAGGGTTCGATGTAATTTGACCTTCTGTTAATACTGAAAGTGATTCTAGATAAAAGTATTTCAATTATTGATCTTTTCAATGTCACCACTTCAGTAAGATAAGAAAATGTGCTGATTGAACTGATGGCCGGTGGCCCTTGAATAGCATTATGATTCTATCATTCTCTACCATGACTGAGAACATCCTGGATATGTAAGGCATAGTCATGTTTTATGCTGATTCACTGACATTTATAGGAAGCGCAGTCCATGTTTTACCTGACTCTTCCATCCAAGTCCAAATTGCTTAATTTTCTATGGGTCAGTATTCAGTAGTTAAGAGAAGTTAAGCGGCATGCCATTATGTTTTTTTTTCATTGTAAAGGAACATACTGTGCAGTGTGTAGCCTATATATCACCATGTCAAATTGCTCCTCATCAAATCAATGGTTATCGGAAGTGACGCCTTGTAATCATTGTACTATTGAATAGTGTATTCTTATTGAAATGAACCCGAATATTTCCAGCCATCAGGGGTAATTGTCGGCAACTAGTAGGCCTAGAGAATTGACAAGAATATTGTATATCAACAATCGTATCGTATCATTGTAGTAGCCAAGCCCATACTGTTTGTAATACCTTTATCTTGAAACATTATTTATCACAGTGTGCTTTCAGTAAAATTCAGAAAGCAAATACCAAGCAGAGTTGAATCACTAGAAAATTTCAAGTTTTCCAAACCTCATTAGAGTTATAGCTACACAGTTTTTTTCGAAATAGAATTAGAATTATTGTATTCGCTCTGACAAGAGCATCATAATGGTGCCAGCGTGCCAGTGATTCTGGCAGACAGTGATTCTGGCCACCACATAGTTAGACAACTATAATCTTTTTAGCTTTTCCGAATTGAATTAGAATTGGAATTGTAGTTACAGTTTTTTTCCAAATTAAGTTAGAAATATGAAGACTGAGTCTGCAAAAACATGGTTATTGAATTATGTTCCGAATTATAGGGCCTAAAGAAACACAAAAAAAGTCAAGTCAACTTTGCTTTCATAAGCATATACATAACAATGGCCAATGTATGTACCTACGCCAAGCTTGGCTCATCACGCACCATGCAGTTAACCTTAAGCATTTTCAGGAAAACCAGAAATTAGGAGAATAGAAACATTTCACAAAATAGATTATAGATTACAGACATTTTACTCTAATTAGTATAAAATTGAATTATGTAGTTATCCAAGTCCGAAGTCTGTTACAAAGCACTACTTTGTTTGATGCACGGTTCCATTTCTATTTCAGAACTGCCTCGGTTTAATATACACCATATACATCGAGGGCTTATCGGTATCTTTGGAAATGGTGATAGCCAACTTGTTAATGGTTACTGTACCACCGCGAGGGGCACCTGTTACGCGATTCACTATCGGTGCCGCCGACAGACAAGCTCTCGAAACGCCGGAATGCGAAGAGCTACCAGTCACCAAGTCTACAGTGGCTACGTTGCTAAGACATCTAGGTGATCTATGCAGTTTTCATTGTAGCCTATATTAGGATTGTTCTTGTTGAAATTTTGCTTCAAATTTTACTGGCTCTTTCATAAAGTTGTTTGGTTTACTAAAGTAAAGCCGCACGCCAAATTTGGCTCAATTCCAACCTGTAGAAACTATTCGAGTTGGAAAATTTTAAATTTAATAAAAATATATGAAAAAGTTTCAAATTTCACTGGTAACCCATGAAATTGTTAAGTAGTCTTCAATTTGGCTCAAATGCCACCAGTAAAAGCGAAGTTAATGTTCAAAATTTTGGATGTGAATTAATAGTATTTACGGTGGGTAGATATTTGTATATCATTTGAAGAATTTGCCACCATAAAGAGGCTACGATTTTATTCAAATCCAAGATTTTGTGCTCCAATAACTTTGCTTCTACTGATGGTTGGAATTGAGCCAAATTTGTGATGACAGGGGTTGACAGTGAAATTAATCAAAAAAAAATTCATTTTATAATGAATGTAGTCATCAGTCAGAGTTAGAAAATTTGATCTACAAAATTTTAGGATTTGAAAGAAATAGTATAGGCTAATATGCTGGAAAAGTCTTTAATTTTATTAATCGTAAATCGTAAATAGTACCATTAGTATGATTTAAAATCCAAAATTTGAAACACCGATAGCTTTGCTTCTACAGTTGGAATTGAGCCAAATTTGGTGTGATGCGTTTTTTCAGCCAACTTAACAATTCTAGTAAAATTTGAAGAAAAAAAGCAAGTTTTTATAAACCCTATTATGTACCAGTGAATGGCACAACTGTTTTCCTTCCAGGAATACTGAATGTTATGAATGTGTTGACTGCTGCCCTCGTGGATCAAAAGCTGCTTTTCTATTCCTGCTCTTTATCGAGGCTCAGTGATTCTTGCAATGCCCTTACTGCTCTTATGTTTCCTTTTTCATACAGGTAAGCTTGCATGTGATATAGGACTTTGACTTCATATCAGTATGAACGACGAGGAGAGTTGGAATATGTACTTTTTATGCGACCACAAAGAATATAATGACAGTTGTACATCACATTAAAGATTATTTGGTATTTTTTACCATAACGTACCTATTTGATTGCATTTGAACATGACAACACAGATATGTCGTTTCCCTGTTGAACTGTATTCTAAAGTACTACATGTTCTTATGCTGCATTACGAGCAACGGCGTTTTCCACAGTGGAAAATACTATGTCCTTTTGGTGAAATTGCACGGCCTCCATAGCAGGGTTGTAACCAAGTCACAAGGCTCCAAGCCACAAGTCAGTCTCACTTTTATAGTTTTGACTCGAGTCGAGTCATTTTCAATTCACCGCCGAGTCAAGTCCGAGTCCAAGTCAGCGAGCAGAGTGTGGAGTCCGAGTCACGGTATTGTGACTCGAGTCCAAGTTGTGGTGTTGACCAATGTTCCCTCTAAGCGCAGTGCTGACACGGTCTCTGCGCACGGAAAATATGAGTTTCGCACAAACAAAAAACCGAAGTGATGACTATTTTTTAGTCGTTACGCACTGTTGTCCAAGCGTCTGCGCAGTGAGTTGGTGAGTATACGCAGACTCGTAAAAATTAGAGGGAACGTTGGTGTTGACTACTCAGTGTCCAGTTAAAGTCTTGTTAAACCCACTTTTTATGACTCTGTTTGGTGATATCAAACGATTTGCATTTATAATATACTAATTTTCCTCACTTTTAGCAGTTTCTGGTCGCACTTTCAAGTACCAGTACCAATAGACGAAATCCCAATAGTGTGGTTACTTCACTATTCTTCGAAATTACAATGAAATGTCGGTCTTGGCCGGATGAGTCTCGAGTCAGATGACTTGGTTCGAGTCAAGTCAATACACAGATTGACTCGAGTTGAGTCATTTCCGTATTTTGAAAAAATGACTCAAGTCGAGTCATCAGAAAATGGTGACGCAAATCGGACTCGAGTCGAGTCATGACTCGAGTCAATACAACCCTGCAGGAATCAGAAATCATGATCGAAGTAGCCTATTTCATTTGGTATTTGGGACCGTTATATCATGGCCGCTTTTTGAAATTCAAATCTTTCTATTTTTCACTCCGCCCTAATAATGAAGAGCATTCAAGAGATTCATTATTATTTCTTTCATGATAAACATGATGGTAATTCAATCAGTTTTACAGACATGGTACTTTGGTGTATTTCAGTTATCCTTACATACCTATTTTGCCGAAGAAGTTGTTGGAATGTACATCCTCCCCAACGCCATTTCTTATCGGGGTTCACTCCAGTTTACGGCCAGAACTACATGATCTGGTAAGTACTGTACACAGGGTGACTCGGTACCAGTTTTCTGACTCAATGCTAAATTATTTTATATATGTTATGATTTTCTGCCTTTTCCTATTTTGGTGTCGGCGGATGGATTACAGCTGTGGATTAAACATGAAAATAAAATTGTTTTCACGTTTTTGATCGTTTTTAAAATTACTGTGGTTACCAGAGTCACCCTTGGATGTCACCATTTTTATGCAATACTACGACGGCTAGCAGTCATATGCCAATCATACAAGTAGAGAAGTTGACTTTGGTTCCCTATTCTGCAGGCTATTCTGAGAAAATGACTCGAGTCAAGTCGAGTCACCAGAAATTGTGGCTCGATTCATTACAACCCTGGTCTGATGCAAATATTGTGTCTTAGGTCGATGTAATCTCAGTGGATCTCGACGGCGGGGTTGTTTCTGTTCCAGAATGCATAACTATCCCCCACATACCAGAGCCATATTATTCGCAAACTGTGGAGCTTCTTACAAAGGTAAGTATCTGACGCGAAATCAATACTTTGTGGTATTTAACTTTCCCTGGCTGCAGTATTATCTGATCATCCTTTATAATCCTAGATATTCTAATCTGGTGTTGCTATGAATTATTGATGCTGTGATAAGTTGATCTGGTAAAGCTTGCGTATCTGTATTGTGTGCTTGGCTCATGTGAAAAAGTGATCCTGTTTAGATAACAGTATAATTGATGAATGCTTTTATCAGCGCAAAAAAGGCAATAGAGTTCAGATCATTTGTCTTCATTTTTGACTTTTCCAGCCCAGTTGCATTTTAATGCGGTATTCACCGGGTTTTTATTGATAAAAATATCTGATTTCCAGTGAAATTGTCAGTGCCATTGCTAGCCTATAGCACAGTGATTCCCAGCCTTTTTAGCCCGTGACACCCTAGCACTTCGAGTCCCTGAGTCAGAATTGGAGAGCTAGAAACTTTCATCATTTCCAAATTAGATTAGGATTAGAATTATAGCTACACATTTTGCCACAAACTAGATTAGAATTAGAATTACTGAATTTGCAAAAACTTTGGTTGAAGAAAAACCGAAATTTGTTCCAAATTAGAAAGAAATATAGCAAAAATCAAAATTATATCATACCAAATAGAAGTTCATTTCATTCTCATGAGCATTAAAAAAGCAAACGTCTGTACGACCGAGCTTGGCCTGTTTCGCAATATCCAGTTCTCTTGTAGCATCTTCCGGAATATCAGAAATTGGATTAAAAATAAAATTGGAGCATAAAAACATTAGATTACTGATATTTTGCTCTAATTAGTCTAAATATACAACTATATTATGTACTTGTCCAAGTGTTCCCTGACTGCAACATTTTAGAAGCTCATAGTAAAGGTCACCAATCCGGACCTACATGACTCGAGATGGTGATGGTAGTAGTGGCTGTCTAAAAGGTCATCACTTTTGGTTAATCACAGCTTCATTTTCCGTGATGTCATCTTTTTAGTCGTCAGCTTCCCTATTGCCCTCCCACACAGACTTGTACGATAGGGTTGTTCAAAAATATATTTTTTCCCAAATTTCACTGGTTATTTGATAAAATTGTTAGGTTGATTAAAAAAACAAATTTGCCTCGTACCCACTGCTTCAGTGCCCAATTTTACCTGAAAAACGGTCTAATAATCAATAACTTGCTTGTAACTTTTTTTCTGTTTATTTTCAAGACAAAGCTCTGTGGAAATGAGATAGCAACCTTTTGCTTCCGCATCTTTTAAGCCCAAAATCAGTTTTCTAGCATAAGCGGTTTTCAATATATAGCGAAATTAGCTATTTTGGGCTCGATCGGTGAAATTGCAAGACCACTAGAGGATGCACGAGCCCAAAATTATTATAGAAATTTTTTTTTGTTATTTGGCACCACATATCATTTTTCACTCCACCCTAATATACAATGTTGTTTCCAATTCTCTACTAGTTGCTGACGATTACGCCTGACGAGTGTCAGCCGAAAATATGTGGTGTATTTCTTGTTAACAGGTTTTGTGTCCTGACCTTGTTGTCGCAGACTATGCGTACCCTCCAGATGTCGTGAATATTTCAGATCCTGCCAAACTGGTTTGTATTGATTTTTTCAGTCAAATCTGCGGTAATGCTGCAGTTGACGCGACTCGAGTCAAGTTGTTTGTGAAAAACTGAAATCACTTCGCTTCTGTGGTTTTGAATTGCATCAAATTTGTTTCGCGTCAACAATTTGATGGGGTTGACTGTAAAATTCGAAAATTTGTCGTCAACTTTTTTGCAATAAATTCAAAATTTTCAAACTCCTGTGCATTCACATCTACCAGTTTTGAATTGCATCAAATTTGTTTTGCGTCAACGATATCATGGGGCTGACCGTAAAATTTGAAAATTTGTTGCCATTTTTTTGTAATAAATTCAAAATATTCAATTTCCTGTGCATTCACATCCACCAGTTGAAATCAAGCTAAATTTGGTGTGCAGCTTTTTCAGACAACTTAACAATTATTTTGAATAGCCAGTATATTTGGAGAAAAAAAGTAAGTTCTGAGCGACCCTAATCCCCATCCCATCCAATATTGCCAATAGACCCGTGTCTCTGCATTAGCACCTCACTAAATCGTTATGGTGCGCACTTTTCAGGACAAAGAAATCCGTGCAATATTTCTGAGGCTGTTCTGCCGTCTCTTGATGGGCTACAGAAGCTTCCTGCAAGTTTGTCGCATTCATCCGAAGCCCGTCATAAGATTTCAAAAGGTGAGCTAGGTTTCACCTTGTCACTCGTCCAATGTGTAATGGGCATTCGACCAGTGTACGATAGATAGCCCTAGTCATCTGCTCGCCTCTATTCATACTTTTGCGAACTACCAAGCTAGTTAGCCGACTGTCAACTAGCTACTGTTTTTTTGAGTAGTTTTAGTTCTAGTTGCGAGTTTTTAAAAGTGAGTAATTCTAGTTTTAGCTTTAGTCGCTAGTTTTGAAAAGTCAGTAGTTTGTACAAGTCTGCTGGTGATGTCATATTTTGTGACGCGATTGTTGATATAAAATGTTCTTTTTAATTCGCTACCACTAGATAATGATTACGTATATATTATTCAATTGCATATCAAAGTTTTTTTTGCCTGAGCCTCACTAGTGATATTTGGATTTCAGGAAGAATTTTTGATGTCGAGGGGTTACGACAAGATAGAGTCGGCCGCGTCTGCCGAATTCATGCCGAAATTACTCGAAAGTCAAGCGTTTTCGTTATTCGTCCAGGAATGGGGTCCGCCGTACCGAAGGTAGGTAGAGCAGCTTATTGAAATGGTCTTCCTTGATATTTCTCTTGCTCTCTTGATGATTTCGGTCAAATATGCATTTTGTGTTTAAAGATTGTAGGTAGTAGGTAGGTAAGGCCTACTATATCCTACCTTTTATGCTACCACAAAGAATATAATCAGATTATTACATCACGCTAAAGATATGTTATTTTTTCGACCATGCCTATTTCGTTGCACTTCGTGACAATGCTGCGGGTCAATCACTACTTTCCAGATATCTCATTTCCACTAATGTTATTATAATTTTTTAATATTTATTATATTGATTTATTGGAATTTTCTTCTTCATATAAATTTGACTGTCAACCCTATGTAATCATTGAGTTGTCTGCAACAACGATGCAAAACAAATTTGACACAATTCCCACTCGTAGAAGCAAAGTTATTTTAGTTTATCATTAATAATTTTGGAATTAGGCCTACCGACCGTCCAGGCTATTTTTGCGAATCCAAAATTTTCAACTGCAATTACTTCCTTTGTACCCGTTGGAAGTTACCAAAAATTGGTAGGCATAGTTCTTTTAGACAACTTAACAATTTCATGGGATTGACTGTAAACTTTTAAAATTTGATGAAAAAAAATTTAATTTTTTGGTGATAAATTCAAAATTTCCAAACTCCTGTAGCTTCACATCTACAAGTGTGAATTGAGTCAAATTTGATGTGAAACGTTTTTTAGCCAACCTAGCATTTTCTGTACAGATAGCCGCAAAAATTGGGAACATTTTTTTTGGACAACCCAACTGTCCAGCTCTGATTATGACGAGAGCACGTTCATTGTTAAGGTTGACGGTTTTCGATCGAGAGGTCGCGGAGATATCGGGAAGGATGAAGAAAGAAGAAGGCTGTATCGTGAAAGCCTTGGCTCACATGAAGGAACTTTCGTCGGAATTGTACAAAAATGTGAGTTTTTTTATTGAGTATGCCTACTTCTACAAAAAGTTGGATTGGTGATTGGCGGTACTAAACGTGAATATTGCTTTCGTTGTATGTCGAGCAGGCTGTGCAAAAACACCTTTTTTCCAAATTCTACTGGTTACTTGATAAAAGTGTTAGGTTGCCTAAAAACGTTGCATACCAATTTTTGCTATTGCAGTCAAAAATAGTATTTACGGTGGCAACTTCTTTGATTATATAACATTATTATAGACCTACCCACTCTAAATACAATTTTTAACATCCAAAATGTTCTACCGCGATAACTTATCTTCCATTGGTTCGAATTGCACCAAAATTTATATACATCATTTTCCTAAACAACCTAACAATTCCTTAGGGTAGCCAGTAAAATTTGAAAGATTTTTATTCCTATTTTTATTCAACAAATCCCAAACTTTTTTCTCTTATAGCAATGCTTGTACAGGTTAGAATTGAGCCAAAATTGGTGTGCAGCGTTTTTTTTAAGGATACCCAGCAATTTTATTAAGTGGCCAGTAAAATTTGAAATAAATATCTATTTTTGAACATCCCTATCTACGTTTTGACTACCGCATAGTTACTGTTACAGATGACTTTTTCTAATTTCGTTATTAGATTTACATGCTTCCAGAGTTTGTCAACTAGAAACTTTTCAGCCCATTTAAGTTACTTTAAAATTAGAATGATAACGACACACTTTTTAACTTATTAGATTAGCAAAAAGTTGGAACCACTGATCTAGTAGGCAAGTGTGATTGTTACGTCATGCTAGTAAATTTTCATTTGAAAATCTTTTTGATATGCTTGTTATTGAGATTATTGCTTGTTAATTATATAGATCTGAAAGCAATATTGAAATCCTACAAAAATGTGAGTTTGACGCATGGAATTTTATCGCTGTCGCAGGAAAACCCAAGTTCTGTCCCGCCCATCCAAAAAGTACCGAAACCGTCAGAAGGGGCGCACCTGCGCCCGACTCAAAGTCGCTTTCCGAGGCTCAGCCCGACCGCGGTCCAGACGTTCATGGCGGACAAGGTGTCGAAGAGCCGTGCCAAGAATCTCAATCCACTGAAACGACCCAATATGCTGGTGCCGTTTGGCTCGTCAATCGGTAAGCGTGGTTGTTTTGTAACACTGGGCACAATGATTCTAGTACTTGAACCTGAATGGAGTATTAAATCTAATGATATGAGTAGCCTACTGTAACTATACTCTCCTTGCCATTAAGAGTTGATTTATCAACGAGAATTATAGTTTGGATAGTATTTTCCACTGGGGGGAAGACTGTAGTCCTAGATTGCTGGTATTGCAGCATAAATGTAATGCAAAAACCTGAAAAAAAAACGCTGTACACTAAATTGGGCTCAATTCCAACCAGTATACGCGGACACGGAGCCAATTGAAATTTTCTAAATCACTATAAATAATATAATTTTTTTTTTCAAATTTTACTGTCAACCCCATCAAATTGTTTAGCTTAGCTGTCTACAAAAACGATGCAAAAGAAATTTGACGCAATTCCAACCCGGAGAAGCCATGTTATTGTATCTGAAAGTTTTGGATTTGCAGAAATAGCAATGACGGTGAAAAATCCCGGAATTTTGAATGAAAAACTCGAATAACTTCTCTTCTACGGGTTGGAATTGCGTAAAATTGCTTTTGCATCGTTTTGGTAGACAGCTAAGCAATTTTATGGGGTTGACACTACAATTTGAAGAAAAAAATGTTACCGTAATAATTTTTTATGTTAAATTCAAAAATTTTGATTGCCTCTGCATCGCCTTATACTGGTTGGAATTGAGCCAAATTCGGTGAGCAGCGTTATTTTAGGTAACCTAACAACTTAATCAGTGAATCCCCGGGATAAGGAAAAAAGGATAATTTTGAACAACCCTACTGTGCACTAGGGCTCTTCAAAAATGATTTTATCTCTCAAATCGTACTGGCTACTTGATAAAATTGTTAGGTTACCTAATTTAAGCCTTCGCACCAAATTTGGTTCAATTCCAACCAGTAGCCGCGTTGCTACATGAGAAGAAAGTTTCTATTTATTATATAAAAATAAATAACAAAAAATTTGAAAATGTTCTGTTCGCCCCATGAAAGTGTTAGGTTGTCTATAGAAACGATGTCCACCCAATTTGGTTCAATTCCAACCAGTGGAAGCGGAGTTAATGCCTTCGAAAAATTTGGATTATGAATAAAATAGTATTTACAATGACCAGTTCTTAATTATTTATTATAGTGGTGAATACTATTTTATTCAAATCCAAATTTTTCGACGGCTTCATAATGAGGAATACTGGAATACTTGTTGACTTGCAACCTAGTACTAGATTCAAAAACAAGTCACTCATACACTGGATTTGCTAGGCTCTACCGTTTTGTCGAGTTTAGGCCATTTTCTTGACGAATATCTCTCTCCCAGCACACAAAGACAAATCGAATCAGGTGTCGGCCAGCGCTCGTAGGATTGACGTCATGCGCAGCTGCGTGCAGTTCATATTCGAAAGTCGAAGTCTGGAAACCAAGAAGATATTCCAAGCTGGTGAGTAACATTATCTATTTTATGTTTCGTGTAAGCTAAACGGTAACATCCACATTTAAATAATTTCATTCGAAGGTAATTTTTGAATTCTTTCATCTCAGTTTTGGGATCGAAATTGTTTTGTCAACGCTACAATAATGACAATTGACAATTCTGCAATATGTGACGATGTTTTGGTTTTAAAATGTGTTTAAAATTACGTGCAGAAATATTGGTCCAAAATACTATCACAGGCTTGAAAACATTTGCATTGTTCCCTTGTTTCTGGTTCGTATGCCTTGGAAATTCACGCTTCCCCATTTTGACTAGGTAATTTACAGTTTTTTCGTAGCCATATCTGTGAAGTTTTTTCCAAATTAGATCAGAATTGAAAGTGATGAATTCGCAAAAACATGGAAATTAAATTCAGTTCCTTCTCGCAAGCCAGAACGGCAAATGTCTATGCGCCAAGCTTGTCTCGTTTCGCACTATACAGCTCTCCTGTAGCATTTTCCAGATAACCCAGAAATTAGATTAGAATTAAAATAAGATCACAGCAACATTTCACAAGTTAGATTAGACTTGGATTACCAGTGTTGAATTGATTTAATTTTATACTTCTTTTACATACAATGTTTTTAAATTTAAATGCATATGTTTCAGTGTTGCGAGCCTTGAAAGGCAGGTCTGTGAGAACTGCTTTGTCACCGCAACTTGTGAAGTATTCCAAAATCAAGCCGTGCCTCGACAACCAGCAGTTTGAATATATAGCGCGTCTCTGCAATGCTGCTTTAGATGTGAGTTAGAGTTCTATTTAGCTGCTGTGCATCGGATGTAACACGATATTTCTGAATCTTTTTCAGGATTCATCGGGGGAAGATGATGAACAGGCTCTTGCCGCTAATTTATTACCAGTGTTGTCTACATTTTATCGTGTAAGCATAGTCTTTTTGCTATTTCGAGACCTGTTCTGAACGCTGTTCGATCACCTGTGTGATCGAACTATATGGTGATATGCAAGCTTCTTTCCAATTCTCTACTATTTGCTGAAGATTTCCCGTGACGAGTGTCAGCTGAAAATATTCGGGTTTATTTCAATATGAATATATGAACTAAGTACTAGTTTTTTGAGTATTTCTAGTTCTAGTGGCTAGTTTTGACAATTCTTCTCAGCTCATGTAAAATTCAGTAATTTAGTTAGTTTGGTTAGTTGCGGATTTTCAAAGATCGTCAGTTGTAGTTGCGAGTTTTGAAAAGGCGCGGTTCTAAGTGCGAATTTTCAAAATTGAGTAGTTCTCGGTCTGGTTCTAGTTGCGACTTTTGAAAATTGAGTAGTTCCAGGTCTATTTCTTTCTAGCTTCGAGTTTGAAAAGTGAGTTCCGGTAGTTCTTTTTCTAGTTCTAGTTGTAGTTGCCACTTTCGAAAATTGAGTAGCGCTAGGTCTAGTTCTAGTTTCCAGTTTTGAAATGTGAGTAATCGTAGTTCTAGTTCGACTTATGGTAGTTGAGTAGTTCTAGGCCTAGGTCTAGTTTCATTTTTGAGTCTTGGGAAGTGAGTGGTTCTAGTTCTATTTCTTGTTTGAATTTTTAAAAAGTGAGCGGATTCTAGTTCTGGTTACGCATTTTTTACATCCAGCAATATCAACGGAAGAACTTTGTATACCCTGTTCAGTGCTTACTAAGTTACTTTGATATGTTTTTATCTGTTTACAGAAACTTTCTCAAACGGTTATGCAATGCCTCTATACAGTAGTTCAGGAACATCCAGTGTGGGCTTCCGTCGAGTTTTGGTATTACCTATTCTTCCGAGACGTTCAAAGCGAAATGTGCCGACTTTACGAAAGGAAGAGGAACAAAGAAGATGTCGATATGTCGCTGATTTCGGCGCAGCATAGCGGAAATATCAACACGAAATGTTTGGAAATCGCAGCTTCCGAGGTATATATGAACCTGAACACTATTTTGTATATATTGTTATGGACTCATTCCATTATAATTTAGCAAATTTTTTGACATTTGTCATGCATACCCTCGGAATTGTGCAATATCTACACATCGATTCTTTTTCGAATTCTGAGTACATAAAAAGATATTTGAAAAAGGTTTGGCTGTTCAAAAGATAATATATACTGTTTATATTTTATTACCCTTATGCAAACTAGGGCTGTTCAAATATAACTTTTGATTACAAATTTTACTGGGTACGTGATAAAAAATTTTGGCCCAAATCCAACGCACAGCAGCATTGCTGTGCAAGAAAAAAACTTTTGGATCAAATGTTGGGTGATATGAAAAAACTATGCAAAACAAATTTTGCTCAATTTCAACCAGTATTGATATGAAAAATATAGTATTTACAGTGGTAAATTCTTTAATAATTATTAATATAGATCCAGCCACCGTAAATGCTATGATTTGAAATCCTGAATTTTGAACATCAATAACTTCGCTTCTACTGCCTGGCATCGAGTCAAATTTGCTACAAATAGTTTTCGTATACGGGTTAACGATTTCACAGGGCTGCCAGTAAAATTTGAAAAACATTCTTTTAATAAACCTAAAATTCTCTAGCACCAATAGCTTCGGTTCAACAGGTCGAAAGTGATGATTTAAATGATTCGTTAAGCTGATTTTCCGTGTCTTGTAAATGAATAGAAATTTACGATGTTCCTTTCACTCCAGTAGCAACACTGACTGACTCTATTCATAAAATATATCAACCGCTTCACACGATTTCGTGCTGAATTCGACTCACAAACCAAATGTCCCCTCCTTTTCTCAGCTCCGAGACAAGCTTTTCAAAAGCGAAAAAGAAACAGACGAACTGGCGCTGGCGGAGGAGGGCGTCATCCGGGGCCAGATCCAGCACACGGCCCAGCTCATGATATTTCTCCTGGTGCCGCTGGACGAAGCGCCCAGCGCCAGGGAGTCTAACGTGAAGATTTTGAGCGACCCGCACAGAAACGAAGACGGGAGCTACATTACCAGCAGGTGATTCATAGCAGTGTTTGTTCGTGGTAGGGAAAATTTTGACGTAAAAAATCAAAATTTTGACATTTTTTGACCTTAAAAATCTGAATTTTGACTAAATTTGATGTAACGTATGTAAATTAGGTGTTTTCCCAAATAATGTTAGAATTGTACTGCTTATCTTCATCTCTGGTTCGAACTGTCTGTCCTTACGAAGTAGTTTGGCCTGGCAAAACTTTGACTCAAAAACTGACAAATTTTTACGTGAAAAAATTTATCTTTAAGAAATCTGGCCCTCCGATCAATTCCAGTGTTATGGTAGAAATAATTGAAATTTGTTGTAGTACAACGTAAGATGCTTTCGTACATTCTCGGGTGGAAAGTGTCTGTCCTTACTAAGTAGCTTGCCAATAATGGAGGAAGAACGTTCAACGACAGCAGTTGTTGGCTGACAACACTCAAGTTGTGCGTACACTGCTGGTGACAAACCGTGTCGCTTCATTACGACAATGGTGTCTATATCACGATTTTTCATCATGCGCTTCTTGATATAAGAACCAATGCTCACGCAATATTGCTTCAGTTGGGATATTGCGGTACGTTGAGCAAAGCACCTTGTCAACCTATTTGTTTCATTCGAATGTTTATGATTCACAACGAGCAGACAATGGGCCGTCTACAACGGTAGGCCTATAAAGGAGGTTACAATCTGTAAAATGTCAAATGATAAGTTCGCCGACAGTGCAAAATCTACGATACAAACGAAATGCAGGTTGCAAAAAAGTTATAACTTTGTACAAAAAAATGTCAAATTCTTTGACCCAACGCTACAATTTTGACCTGATTTTGCTGCGCCAAGATTTTCCCTTTTCGTGGCTTATGAGAATGAGCTCTGCTTTCATATGAACTGGCCATGTTTTCGTTCTATCCCATTATAATCAATCTCCTCCTTATCGCAGTATTGGAGAGTCCATGAGAGATGGCACAGACGACGACGATATATCGTATTCCAACGAAGGCATCAACGTGAAAGGCGTCATCGAAAAATTTGTGTCCGTTTTCGTGGACCGCACGTGTAGCGACACGGGGATATCGGCGGACAATTCCAAAAATCTGCTGCGAAAAGTCACAGATTTGGTTTCGATGCAGGTGAGATTTGATGGAAGCAGTGAAATAAAACATTCTTCAGTATGGCTGTTCAAAACTTGCTTTTACTCAAATTCTACTGGCTACTTGACAAAATTGTTAGGTTGCCAACCAATTGTGGCGCAATTCCAACTAAAATAAATATAAAATTTTTCCAATTTCACTGGCTACCCCATTATTGAATTGTTGGGTTGTCTGAAAAACGATGCACAACAAATTTGGCTCAGTTCTAACCCGTAGAAGCGAATTTATTGCAGTATAAAATTTTGGAATTTGAAAAAATAGGATTTAAGGTGGCAAATTCTATCGTTATCTGTTACAGATCTACCTACCGTAAATATTATGATTTGAAATCGGAAATTTTGAACATCGATAACTTCACGTCTACTGTTTGGAATTGATCCAAAAGTGTTGTCGGCCTACGTCGTTTTTCAGACAACCTAACAATTTCATGGGATAGTCAGTAAAATTTGTAAAATTTTTATATTTATTTTTAATTGGAATTGAGTCAATGTTGGTGTCCAGCGTTTTCTTTTGGTAACCTTACAATTTTTCAAGTGGCCAGTAATATTTGAAGAAAAAAAAGTTATTTTTGAACAACACTACCGTTTCTCACGAGAGTAGAAATGGTAAATAGATGTAAAATTGTGTAAATGTAGCCACTTGAGTTGTATCAAGTTGTTGAAACCTCTCTGCAAGACCAAATTATGTGCTTGTGTCGCATTTCAGCACGAATCGCTGCAAGATGTTGCTAAAGAAAGCAAAAATTTACCGCCAATCAAGAAAGTCAAGCTGCTCCAACCCAAAACACTGCCTGGCGAAGTACTCTACGTTTCGCACACACTGAGGGCTTACTTGTCCCACGACGGGCGGCGCGTGGCCACCGGTGGGGTGGCAGGCGGCCCGGCACTGTTACCTGCGGAGGGGGCCATATTTTTATCAAATTACCGGGTTATGTTTATCGGCGTGCCTTGCGACGCTCTAGGTAAGAAATTCTCTGCTTTGTTGTCAGATTAGTACAAACTACGAATTGTAGTTGGCTGACAGTCACCTAACTGCTATTTTTGATTAGTTCTAGTTCTAGTTCTAGTTGCAGATTTTGAAAAGTGACTAGTTTTGGTTCTAGTTCTAGTTCTAGTTCTAGTTTAAATAAAACATCAGTTGCCGAACAGCTAGAAAGTTAAACCTGCAGGCTTGTGCAAAGAACTGGATTTTCAAAACTCGCAACTAGAACTACAACTAAACCCCTCCCATTTCAAACTTGAAACCCCGTCCTTTTGAAATACCTATTTCAATTCTGTGATTCGTATTATCAGTCCTTAGTTAGTTGTGTTTGAGTTGGTTCGTCGTGGATTTGTAAATGTCGCTAGCTCTAGTTTTAGTAGGACACCCGTTGCTAGTTTTGAAAAGTGAAATTGAAATCTAGCAATGTTGTAGCTGTTTGGAGTCTGTTTACTGTTCTTTTCTCTGTAGCGTCTGAACAAGTGGTGATACGATCGTTTCCTCTGTCCGCTCTACATAAAGTGAAGCCCTTCACAGATCATGACAAAGCGAAAGAACAAGACATCGAGTCGATGGTAAACATTTTTTCGAGCAAATGGGCCTACATCACAATTTTATCTCTATTAAAAATGCGAGAATTTCGATGCTCGTCCATTCATTAGAGCGATGAAACATCAAATTTTAAATTAATTTCGAATGTGGGGCTTATTTTTCTGTATCGTGTCCTAATATAGGGTTCACGGTCTGCTTTGGACTTGGCGTACGTCTCAATTAGGACTTGGCACAATGATTCGCGTAACTGAATCTGGATGGGGTATTAATTCCATGTCTGCGGCACCATATTTTGCGATACGATTGTTGAAATACAATGTTCTTTTCAATTCTCTATTAGTTGCTGACGGTTACCCCTGACGAGTGTCAGCCGAACATATTCAGGTTCATTTCAATATCAAATTATCTTTGATGTGACGTAGAGCTGGCAATGTATTATTCGCAGTCGCATGAAAGGTACATAATTGGACTTGACACGTATCTTTCATATTGTTCTGACTCAATAATACCCGACACAGAGCAAAATACTCAATAAAGAATCACCGATGTACTCTAGTGGTAGTTTTTACTGGTAAATAACTGAATTGCGAAAAATTTTCAGTACTATGTTTCCTTACTGTCTTCCACCTTCCAACTCCTGGTGATCGGGTACGACGACGACGTCACGGAGGAGAAGAGACTCGCGTTTCAGAGCAAGCTCGAGTGGCTCCGGAACCCGAGCACGATCGATCAGGTGTTTGCGGTCAGCCAGCAGATGACGCCCGTCGGCCGGTTGCAGAGTATTACGTCGGAGAAGTCGTTAAAAGTTGTCAAGTCTGGATCGGACGCGTCCGTGTCGTCTCACAAGTGAGTTGGTATTTTTTTAATTCCAACTAGTGCAGAATTTATCTAGCTTTGACCATCGTTGGTTTTGATCTAGATATTAATATTTGTATATATCAGGGTTGTAATGACTTTCGTTGACTCGACCCGAGTCATTGCCATTGACTTGATCGGGTCATATGACTAGACACACTCTATGCGACTTATTCAACTCTCGTATATCATGATTGATAGTAAACTCCCAGACCTTCGATAGCACCCGACAGTTTCATAGAAGTGAGTTGAACCTGACTTGAACTCGATAATGAACAGTTAATGCTATGACTTGGACTCGAGTCTTCACACTATGACTCGGACTTGACTCGATTGTGAATTGAAAATGACTCGAGTCGATTGACTTGTAACTCGCAACCTTGTGACCTGGTTACAACCTCAATTTAATATAATATAGTACAATATAACTATACGATAATCATCAATCTTATATCTTAAAAGTAGGGCGATTTCTTTTTTGACCTAAAAAGAGAAAAATTTTGACCTAAAAAAATCAAAATTTTGACTTTTGTTGACCTAAACATACATCAAATTTTGACCTAACGTATGCAAATTAGGTGTTTTCCCACAGAATGTTAAAATTGTACCACTTATCTTCATTTCTGGTTGGAACAGGCTGTCCTAACGAAGTAGTTTGGCCTGAAAAAACGTTTTTGGCTAAGAAACAGGCAAATTTTCAAGTGAGAAAACTAATCCTTTGTGAACAATTTTGACTAATTTTGACCTAACGCCACAATTTTGACAAATCTTGACATGTCAAAAGATATCGAACTACTTATAAGATTTTAATTCCATGCTGAATTTTTTCACATCTTGATGTTTGGCTCGCGATTTCAGGTCGAAGAGTGTGGTGAAACAGGTCAAGAAAAAAACGGGAGTCGGGAAGCAGCCAAAGGTTGGCAACTTGATGACGGCGGACGGAAAAGTGTCGACGATATACAGATCAACCTTGGACTTCACCATGCCACAGAAGTCCTCCGTGCCGGACGTAGAAATGAGGTGACCAGACTTTTGTACAGTAGGACAGTTTGCACAGCTCTAAAACAATTTTTTTTTCAAATTTTACGGGCTATACGATAAAATTCTTAGGTTGATTAAAAAAAATTAAGCTGGACACTAGATTCGGCTGAATTCCAACCGGTAGAAGCGAACGTATTGCTTTATAAAAAATTGCAAAAAAAATCAAATTATGCTGTCAACCCCATGAAATTGTTACGTTGTCTAAAAAAAAACAATGCGCACTAAATTCAGCTCAATTCAAACCAGTAGAAGCGAAGTTTTTGGTTAGAAAAGGTTTGAATTTATCATCAAAATTGAAAAAAAAATTAAATTCTACTGTCAGTCCCATGATATTGTTAAGTTGTCTAAAAAATACGATGCACAGCAGATTTGGCTCAATTCCAACGTGTAGAAGCGAAGCTATTAGTTGGAAAGTGTAATTTATTATAAAAAATTGGTAAAAAAATGTTTAAATGTTACTGTCAACCCATGGCATTGTTAATTTGTTTAGAATAAAAACGATGCATAACAAATTTGGCTCAGCGTCACCCGAACCAGCGCTGACTCACTGTGGTGGTGCGTTGTCAAAATTTGAAAAAAGACCCGATACTATTTGTATGTTTTACATCGTTAGGATACACATTTTTGTCGCGTTTCAGATCAATCAGCGATCAAGCCATGACGAGGATGATTTCGGACAAGAAAACGTTGGACTTTATGTACAGGATCGCGTGTCGTCACGACTACAAGAGGTTGAAGCTTTTGGACAGCACCACCAATTTTCGTTTGACTTCGGTCAACGGAATTTTCTCTGTCTGTAAAAGGTACGAACTCAATCACAATTTTCTTGATTCAAGATTGCAGTCATAGGAAAGGTTGGAAAGAACAACTTGAAGTAGTCTTTTAATCAGACACCCGCTTCACCCTAAATCTGGGGCTGTAACGACTCGACTCGAGACGCCAATTTTTAGTGACTCGACTTGACTCGAGTGATTTTTCTCAAAATACGCGAAATGACTCGACTTGATTCAATCTGTCTATTGACTCGACTTGGACTCGAGTCATTGCGCATGACTCGGACCAAGTCACACGACTCGAAACTCGGACGGCTAAGAGCGACATTTCATTGTAATTTGAAAGAATAGTTAAGTTAACACACAATCGGTATTTTTGCTATGAGTACTAGTAGCCTACTTTAAAATGTGACCAGAAACTGTTACAAGCGTTGAAATTTATTATATTATGAATGCAAAGCATCCAATATCACCGATCAGGCCTGCAAAAAGCGGGTTTAACAGGACTTTAAGTAGAAACTGGACAGCCAGCACAATGACTTGGACTCGGAATCGAGTCATAACACTGTGACTCAGACTCGATCGTCTGACCGTCGACTTGGACTTGTACTTGACTCGGTCGCGAATTGAAAATGACTCGACTTGTGTCGAAACTATAAAAGTGAGATTGACTTGTGACTCGGAACCTTGTGACATGATTATGATCCTAAGCGGCTTCTCAAACAACCCTATGTTCGGGAACTTCTTGAGCGTTTTTCATATGTCCGCTACTTACATTTGGAGTCATTTTGACGTGTCTCATAAATTGCTATATCTGCTTCAATTTGAGTAGCAAAGTTGAGTACTTTGACCAGTTTTGTGTGTCGGTATGAAAAAATCGATTTGGCATATTTTGAGTGCAGATTATTATAGTTATCCAGTAAAATCTGCTTGTGTTTTTGCACTTTGTCCATTGTACAGCTACCCGGTGTGCGCCGTCGTGCCAAAAACAGTTACGGACGAAAGCCTCAAATCTCTGGCCCACAGCCATCACATGAACCGCTTCCCTTGCGTGATATGGATGCATCCAAAATCAAAAAGGATCCTGATTAGGTCAGGAGCGCTCAGATCGAGAACGGCGGCTGCTATGCTGAAACATAACAAGACGTCGAGATCACGTGAGTTTCAGTCATACGTTGCGTCCTGTGTTTCCTGGGTTGTTTTAAGTTGAAATCATCTTGCTAAAGCAGAGATAGACAGCTGGAAAATTTTTAGCTTTTTCAAATTTAGATTAAAATTAGCAGTAAAGCTACACATTTTTTTCCAGATTAGTATTAGAATTATGAAATATCAAATAGTTCAGTAGAGTTCAGAGACAGCTTTTTTTCCAAATTATATAAGATTTAGAATGATTGCTTTACAGTTTTTTTTTAGAAATTAGATGAAAATTCGGGTTAGTGAATTACTAAGAAATACTACCGATGAATGAGCTCATATCGTATCATATCATAATTGATTCCCGTAAGCACGAGAATTGCAAATGTCTGTACAGCCATCTTGGCTCGTTTCACACTATACAGTTCTCGTGGAGCATTTTCAGGATAAGCAGAAATTGGCTTTGCAATTAAAATGAGAGCGTAAAAACTTTTTCAAGTTAGATTAGAATTAGAGTTGTGTTATATTTCTAACTAATTCTGTTCTAATTGGAAGAAAATACTGTGTACGGTAGCCGACATTGTGATTCTGATCTAATTCGCGAAGGCTAAAGGTTATCTAGCTGTCCAACCTTGATCTGCCCTCTAAGTCAATCTAATATCAGTATGGTAATTAAATATTATCTTATTCAATGACTTAGTGATTATTGACAGTGCCTGCTGTGCTTCATGGCTGACGAAATAATAACTCTGTCTCTGAAGCTAATTTGTACTGCAGTTTCAGACGAAGGCACCCCCGGCTCCACGGCGGAAGTGGAAAGATTTTTCATGCAAGTTATAGCAGCTTGCCTGCAAGGAAGC
This sequence comes from Botryllus schlosseri, assembly GCA_000444245.1. NCBI lineage: Eukaryota > Metazoa > Chordata > Ascidiacea > Stolidobranchia > Styelidae > Botryllus > Botryllus schlosseri. The sequence continues at coordinate 21,841 of ATSW01084613.1, forward strand.
CCGACGAAAAACGAAGGGAACGGAAACTCTGTCGCTACCAACGACAAACAGGTGACCTGTCAATAAAGATGGGAGTCAAAATTGTAACGAGATTCTGAGTAGGGACATTCTGTTTTAACACAAAAAATGAAATTTTTTGACATAAATTTTGGAACTCTTGACATCAAAAACTTTTTTGCTGTACGAAGAACAAGAGCATTTGAATTTAATCAAACCATTTTTTGACTTTTTTTGACTCAAAAAATAATCGTGACAGTAATAAGGTATCCTTGGAAGTCCACGTTTGACTCAAGTCAAGACTCGACTAGACTCAAGTCCGATCAACAAAATTTGTGTTCACCCTGACAGGATGGTAACGGAAAATTTTTGTTGACAGGTAACCAAGCGCAACAAGAACAACGGTTTCAAAAGCTCATTTCGAGAGGGCCGGCCGGAAAGCATCATCAGCTTAAAGTCTTCCAAACGATGGGGCACTCTGACCAGGGTCATCGGGCGACCCACTACTGACATGATCAACGCGACCTTGAAGGTAAATTATTGGGGTTCAGTGTAGACTTGGACAGCTAGATAATTGTAGTTGTATAATAAGATTAATTTGAGATTAATTTGTTTCTATGTTCTCATTTTGATTGTAATCTGATTTGTGGTTTTCATGAAAATGCTACAGGAGAATTGTGTAGTGCGAAACTAGTCAAGTTCAGTGTACATACATTTGCTACTCTCGTGGCTTATGAGGATGACCTCTGATTTGATATGGACTGAACTTGAATTTTGCTGTATTTCTTTCCAAATCAGAATTTAATTGTATTTCTCAGTTTTTGCGAATTCAGACATCCCCAACTGTGACCTAATTTGGGAAAATAACTGTGTAGTCGCCGTTCTGATACAATTTTAATTTGGAAGAAACTGCGTAACTATCAATCATGTCTTAGTCTAATTTCGAAAAAGACTGTGTAGTTCAGTGGTTCCCAACCTTTTTCGCCCCATCGCCCCCTTTTCAAGGTCAACAGCGATCATCGCCCCCCAAATTTTGTGTACCGAAAATTGGGCATACTAACTGTAGTCACCGGCGGGTTGACTGAGTCGGAGACACGCAAGGATGTCCATCTCATCCTGCGTGTCTCCGAC
>KE601946.1:665-11090 GCA_000444245.1 Botryllus schlosseri
ACCGAGCGAGATAGTGTAATGGTTATGTGTCCGGCTTCTCGATCGGTAGGTCGTGTCTGTCTCATAATAGTTACTAAGAATAACTATCTGAGATTGCATGAGCCTGTATGCATGATCAAAAGTGGTCGAGAAAGCTACTCCAAGTAAAGGTATCAATGCGAAGTTCACTCCAGTACGAGTCAAAGTATTTCTTTTCCGATCGGGTTACCATTACCATATTTTGGAAATCTGAAAAGAGGCCACTTTTCGAAATTTTCAGAATTACGGTACTGGAGAAACATCCGGAAAAAATGTCAAAAAATATTCTTGACTTGATGGTTGCTTCACTAAAAAAAAGGTCATCACTTTCGTTGGACTCCCGTTTTACAGACTTTTTACTTGAAATTAGTGGTGTTGACTTGAAAAAAAAACGTCCTCACTTTTCATCGAACTACGAATTTCCTATTTAGGGTCATTTATGCCCATTCTCACTCCAATCTATCCATTACCTTGGCTGTAAAAGAGGACGAAATGTCAAAAAGGAGGACATTTCTGCGTCCTCGGAGGACATTTTCAAAAACCTGAGAAAGGAGGACGTATTGTAACACTATTTTCCAAGCAACCCGGAAGTAGACTACCTCAAGGAGAAAAAGAATTTGCTGTCTTTGAAAACTACTGAATTATGTAAGTAGTTTTGATAATCAATCATAAATACACTCTTTAAACCTGGAATCTGACTACACGGTGCAGAGATCTGGGTTTGTGTTGGTCTGCCCTGGCTTCCGATGTCACAAATTATATTTTCAAGCAGTTCACGGTTTCCTAATATTGTTTCGTAGGCCGTGGTTGAAAACCATGCTGTGTTCGATCGTGATCCAGTTATGTTGAAAACTGATTTGTTTGTAGCATTAGCATTTCCGATGGATTGCAGCGGGGTAACATCCCTATTCCGATTAGGATTTCTACGGATTCGATGTATTATTTGAACTGAGGTGGGCAAGTTTAGAACATTCTTTAAAATGGTGTACCGTTGCGAAAAAGATTGAAGATTGTAGTTCATTGTTATGCAATAGTTTGTAATGTCATGTAACGTGTTCAAGACATTCAAATGATATTGTAACGCTGCTTTAAGAGCAAACTAAGCACTTCTTCAGCTCTAGAACAGTGGTTCCCAACCTTTTTGTATTCGCGAATCCCTTTCGGACTGTCACGGACCCTCCCAGACCCCCACAAAGTAGTAGTTCAAATTTAGCTCAATTATCGTGCAAACGTCATTTGTCTTGTGCAAATGATAACCATAAACTTAGTGATTATCAGCATCAAAATGCCTATACTTGAAATTAAGATCCTATTATCGATCTAGAACTTGAGTTTACTACTATTACTTCAAAGTGAATTCGGCAATTGCAGTTCTTGTAATACATGGTCGTGTCTTGAAAATCCGCGCCTTCGATAGGATATTAACGAGCGCCGAAAATCCATTTCCACAAATACAGATGTTGGCGAATGAAATAATAATACGTAACGCTTCAGACGACTCATTTGGGTATGATCACAATAAACATGGCACCAAAATTGACGAACAGTCTCCGGTGTCCCATGATAATGTGACCCGCGGGTCTACATACATTTGCGAGCAAACATTTTCTACCATGAACATTAACAATCTAACTGTCATTCACTTGTATTCTCTCCCAAGGGTTTCTACTGCTGACATGCAGCCAGAGTTTAAAGAACTTGTTGACAACTTTGATTACCACAGCTGTCTCATTGACTTCAACAGCTATTGAATTACATTACGAATAATCCACAATTACTGTTTTTGGTGTCTAATTTAAACTTAAAGGTTACAATAGATATATAGGTGGATAAATACACGATTTATGTATCAACTCAGGAATCTGGTCCGCCTCCAGTACCTAATTTTTCCATATCGGACCAGCCGACTGGAGAAGCTGCACGCCCCTTATCACAATCCTGGTCATTTCTATCTAGCAGTTTATCGTGAAGTTGTTATGGAAAAATGGTTATCTAAAGAGAAAATGGGTTTTTGTAAACATTTTGAAATCACCGTGCCTGACCTTACTCATCCAACAAAACATCTCGTAACAGAAAAATGTTTGTATCCCTAGGCTATCGCTATTTAGCAATTAAAATGAGTCTGATATTTCACCTCAGACTGCCATTCTGTTGATGTCAGCCCCGCACTCTTTCGAGTAATGAAGCGAAAGTGCCTCGTGATTTTCCGAATTTGAAAAAATACAAATTAGCTTATCAACTATTTTGAGGCTCCGCGGACCCCCGGTTGAGAACCACTGCTCTAGAAGATGCTTTCTCGAAATCCCGGGATTTGTAAAATATCCTAATAACATGTGATTCCAATGCTAGTATTGACTGACTCGCTACTATTTTTTGCAGATCTAGGAGGACGTGAAGCAGCGCATACCCGGAAAATTTTGAAGGGGAGTAAGAATGCGGTGGCTCGAAGCAGCCAAACGCAGAATTCGTAAAATTTAAACCCCAGCCCCATCACTGGATCGCATGTCACAGAAGCAGACACCGACAAAATTTCACATTTGTCGTGAACTCATTACGAAAAGCGCCTCCTTCATTTTGTCGACATCTAGTGACCAGGCAAAGCGCACTGCAGGCACCAAGTAACAATCCAACTCGGGCTCCAAATCACACAGTTGACCCAATAAGGCGGAGACTGTCCAGACCTACTTGGACAACTAGATAATTTTAGTTGTCCAATTTGACTGATTCGATTGAAATGCACGTAATCGATTTCGTGAAATGTGCCCTTTCTCTAATTAAAATTTAATTTCAGAAATGTTTCTATGCTCTAATTTTAATTCTAATCTAATTTCCGGTTTTCCTGCAAATGCTACAGAAGAACTGTATAGCTCAAAACGAGCTAAGCTTGCGGTACAGACATTTGACTTGATCGTGCTCGCAACGATGATTTGATATGAACTGAACTTGATTTAATGTCCAAGTTTTCGTGAACTCGGCTATTCTAATATAATTTGGAAAAAAGTGTAACTATATTTCTAATTTTTATCTAGTTTGGAAAATAATGTTCAGCTATAATTCTGATTTTACCCTTAATTTGAAAAAAAAACAGTGTAGCTATTATTCTGATTTTGCCCTAATTTGAAAAATCTGAAAAGTTCTAGTTGTCGAGGTCCAGATATCCCTTGAAGAATCGTAAAATTTCACTGTGCCGCTCGTTAATGATATTGACGCCCCATGCTCAATTTACAACCTGCTATTGAGTTGAACAATAACTTATGTCAATGACAAGGGAATTGTGATGTAACACCCATTACATAGGTCACCTCTCTAAACCTGCCATATTGCCACCGCTTAGATAGAAATTGAGGCTGAGTTGTGGATCATGGCATATTTGCGAAATGAAAATTGGGCTGCATCCATGAAAAGGTCAAGAACCACTGCATTTCGCAGATGTGTTAATCCTCACTATTCCCAAAGCCAATAACGGTTTCTTTTACTTAAGGAAAATATGCAATTTAGGTTGCATATTCTAATGGTCACTATGTATAGATGATATTGTACAGAAGTTTTGATTCTTTCGCTTTAGTTACTACTGCTTGTTTGACATCTACACTTCGCCTCAGTGTTTTGAATAATATCAGGTTGTTGTTTATCTGGTTTCGTTAAATTGTGTAATTAATGTAAGTATAACCGAACGCTGCTTCCCACTTGACCAAATTGAAAATACATGTACTGTAGCTCAGCTGCTTGGGTCGAACAAATGATTAAGAAAGACTGCAAGTCCAAGTCCTTGAATACTTGACTAAGTGCATGTAGACTACACGTATGCTATTTGACTATTTCATAAATTTCGTTTCTGACCAATGCTTATTAGTAGTGTCTGCTTGATACCATTTATGATTCACAATGAGCGGACAATGATAAGTTCACCGACAGTGCAAAATCTACTGGACAAACGAAATGCAGAGGTCACACAAATTTTGACTTTGTGAACAATTTTTGACCTAGCGCTTCAATTTAGACTTATATTGACATCTCAAGAAAATCGCCCTACTCATCATCTTTCCTTCAATAACAGTGCTTGACTATATCATAATAATCGTAGGATCACTCTATAATTATAGCCAATTGTGGATGATTGACAAGCATGGTGCAGATTGTGTGTCCAAATGTAGAGAAACATTCAGTGAAGATGATGGAAGAATTACATCGAATGAAGCAAGAAAACGATCATTGTGATTTCATAATTCAAGTGGGAGATGATGTCTACTACACTCACAGAAATGTATTGTTGGCTGGTTGTGCTTATTTCAAAGCTATGTTAAAACACGACACAAAAGAGAATCGTGAAGGAAAAGTTGTTTTGAAAGACGTTGATTCTCGGTGTGTGAAAAGCTGCATTGATTTCATATATTCCGGCAGATTTGAGATTCCTGAAGAAAAGATGAATAATCTTATTCATGTCGCGATCATGTTGCAGTTGGAAGATGTGAAACAGGCAATATCTGACGTTTTGGTGGAATCAATTAATGTTAAGAATTACTTTTCTACAAGAAATGTCGCCGATATGTATGGACTGGATGCCGTGTCTACGCGATGTAGAGCGTTTTTTCTTGAAAATATCATGGAAATATCAAATCAATCGGAATTTGGAAGCATTGAAAAAACTAACTTCCTCAAATATGTGATGTTGGAACAATCAAAGTTATGCGAAGAAGAAAAACTAACGGTATTGTTCAATTGGGTTGAGAAAAATCGCAATAATGTAGAACATTTGCGCGATTGTCTCGAAGCAATCAAGTTTCATAAAGTCTCTCCGGCATTTTTAGAATGTCTTTTGGAATCAAACGTAGTTATCAGTAACGACTTTGGACTGTACAAGTTGATCAATGGACATCTTTTGAAAACGTATAAAGCATCACACAAAACAAACGAAAAAATTGGAAAAGATGAATTGATAATTCTTTTTGATCCTAAGGCAGATTGTATCCGATCCTTCAATCCAGTAACAGAGAAAGTAGAGAAGTTTCATGATGAGAAGTTTCTGAATTTAACAAATTTTTCGGCAATTTCTCTAGGCTCGTATATCTACGTTTTATGTGAGAATAGATCAGTTCATCGACTCAATTTTCAGAGCAAAAATTCAAAATGGGAAAGGACGAAAGATATGATTTGTGATCATGGAACCGATCCTTGCTCAGTTTCTTTGTCAGGATCAATACTCGTTGTCGGAGGAAGTTATCTTGAAGCAACATGTGATGTGGAAATATTTAAACCACCCGTGAATCAATGGATTCAGCTAGAAGACAAACCTACAGGGATTTGTGCAGCAAGTCTCGTATCATTGAATGATTCCATCTATTGTATCGGAGGTAGAGGACAAGATCTTATTCCAGTTTCTTCATTCAGCAGATTCACTCCATCCTCGTCAGAGTGGGTTGATCTCGACCCAATGAGATATCCTGTTTATGAGAGTGGTGCTGTTGCAGTTGATCAGAAGATATTTGTGATCGGTGGATGGAGTGGAAAGGTCATCAATACAGTTGAATGCTATGATGTTACTTCATCTCAGTGGACTTCATTATCTTCTATGAATGCTTGTCATGGGTGGGTTTCTGCATATCACATTGACAAGTGGATTATTGCAGTAGCAGATTTCAGAACGTCTAAGGCAATTGAAAAGTATGATACATCGCAAGACAAATGGACATTTACAAGACAAATGGACATTTACAGATCCGTATTTGTGAAGAGATAGATCATAGGTCTCAAACACGCGGCCCACGGGAGCATTTTGTGCGGACTGCGACGCTATTTTGGAATTTCAAGTATTCAACAATATATTTAGGTGCCATATGTTTTTTTAGATTTAAGAGCTTAAAGTTCAATCTAAAACTACTATAAAAATCACTGGGATCTCAACAAACTTCAGTATCACATCACTTTTAAAAGCAACGAGGTGGTAGAAGATCAGCGATTACGTCGCATTTCTAGTTCATGACGATAGAACATGACCCGTTGATGATTCGTGACTTGAAATTGTGATTTCGTTTTGTGCGTCCTTCTCGTAAAATTACTCGGTTTCGGATAGACTGGGTGATTAAATAAAAATGACTCTCACTTCAGCAGACTTGTACAAATTACGGTAGGCCTACTGGATTTTCAAAAATTCTACTAAAACTAGAACTACTGAACTACTCGCTTTTCAAAACTTGCCACTAGAACTAGAATTAACATGCTTTAACAATCTGTAACTAGGTAACCAAAACACAACTAAGTCGATTCAATCCGGACGCAACTGTATTACTGGTAATGTGAATTACTGAATTGGAAATGAGCAGAAAAATATGTAATGGAGATAGAATCGGCGTTTCAAAAGAACAGGGTTTGGAGTTCGAAATTTGACGTATTTCCACCCCCCAAAACCCACACTGGCTACGCCACTGTTAGCAGTATTAACTCTGAGCTAGCAAAAGCTGCAAAAACGTCACTCAGACACCAGTATCGCTATTCACGCCAAACGACGATACTAAAACTATTCACATTTTAAAATCCGTAATTAGAACTACCCTCGACCATCACATAACTAGCTTAGTAGTTTGTACAAGTCTATATCTGGGACATGAATAAAAATTAGTCGCTCACAATTACAATTTTCAACTCATCAAGCTATATCAATCATAATTTCCTTGGAAGATCGTGTAATTTTTGTTTGAAATCAGCAGAATTTCGATCGTTTAGTTTTTAAAAGTGTAATTTACTTTTCGGTAGATTGGTATCATTTGATGAACGTAACAGCAATTAGTAACCAGTAATGTTGTGGAAATATACTTCATGACTTGTACCACAGTGCCTAATCCTACCGCCTATTGTAGTCGATACAGCCCATCATGTGTTTAGTTCCTTACTCAATATAAATATGATCAATGAATTTGATGACTTGGACAGTTGATTCCACTATGATTATATTGCCAATATCGGTAGTGGGGAAGCTACTGATTACTGTAAGCGGTATAAGTTTTACCCTTCCCATGATTCAGAGAGAGAGAGAGAGATGGTATTCTTTTTTCGCCTACACCATCGAGATGCTTTGACGACGGAGATGTGATGAGACCTTTATAGCACGGTCCTCTAGTCTGCACCCCCTCCCCCGTATGAACTAACCCACAACACTCATTGACTCGATGCTTGAAAATTACATATGAGTGTGGATGATCTCTTCCTTGTTGAGCCGCATACGATATTTGCTCAAGGTATTCACTCTTCAAAAGGTATACTCACAACAGTATGTGCTTCCAAATAGAGCTTCGGTTACAAGGTACAAGTTTATATGCCTATCTTACTTTATGATAATCGCGCATGAACAATGATTAAGTACGAAATAAAATCATATGAAATTTTTGTTCATCTGGTTATTTTTATTATGTTTGACAAATTTGGGGGCACCGAATCAAAAATTGACATCGTTTTTTGCATCCATGATCAAGATATCAAATTTGTACGCATGCATACTCAACGTAAACCATTTCGATTATGTTTTTATGCGGGGCTATCGCACTCGCTATATCACATCATAATATGGTATGATTGCCGGGGTTGAGCAACCTGTGCTGTATATAGATTCATTGATTTTACTTTTCATTACCACTCTTCATTTTGTTACAGTGGATTGCAATCAGACGATCATAATTTATAACTTATCATTTAATGGTCTAGTCGTCGGATGTGAAATGGCTTTGATGATAAAAGAAGTTTGCATGACAATCTCAACCGATATCAATCAGTTGGAATCTGACATGCAGCAATGTCTGACAATTCTGTCGACGAGATAAAAGTGAGTAATTCTGAATTCATTTTCCGTAAAATCAATGATTTCGGATTCGACTATTTGCAATCAATGCTATGGTCGTGTGTTTTGAAATGATAAAATTATTACCAATAAATTCAATTCAACCATTAGTGACGATCTTATATCTATCTGTAACAACAAGTCTCAACACATTGGGTACTGGAAAGATCGAATTTGAATCATTTCTAACCAGATGTATCCTTTCTTCATCATCACAGGCAAGGATTTTCTGTGGGTCAGAGTCAAGCAAGGTGCAAATTTAGAGCAAGTTCATCAATTGTCATTCAAGATGAGTTTTATCTGGCTATATTTTCAAGCCACATTTAGTAAGTCTCTTATATGAGATACCGGTACTTGATTACATCTTTGATGTGACATTGGGCACAGGTCAGAGTTTAATGAACAACCAAATCTTCCTAAATTGTACAAACCTAGCAATGTGACGTCTCTGTAATGCCGTAACGATGGAATGAATAAACTAAAGTGAACCACTTCACTGTGGACACCAATATATTTTCTACACCAAATGAAAGTATTTTCTGATACTTTTGTTCTCTATGCAGTTCCAGGTGGCTGGTGGAACCACTGTTTCATTTTACTGTTGTGTAATTATGAGATTTTCTTTCAGGCTTTTTCATCGATCAAAAGAAGAGATCTAGACATCCAGCTTTCCAGGAATCATGATGGCGACATGTGAGTTTATGTGTAATTTTGTAATATCCTGAATGGGTGACAATATAGAAATATATAGCAAACATTCCATCTACAGTGTAGACAATATCTGTTTTAAATGAATCAAGTGGAATCCCATGGACTCTCATATCAACATATTATCTTCCCTAACATCATCACACCATATATTTATAGCCTACAGACTCCTACATCCAGCATTTACTCATTACGAACTGACATAGAAATCAAGCATTAAATATGGCTCACAGATTTCCAGCAAATTCGGAGGGGGTAAAGTCTTTTGGTTGTCGCGAAATAGTCACAAAAAAAAAAAACTACCGGTATCAGCGATTGCATGCATTAGGATTGTTCAAAAATAACTTATTTTCCATATCCCCGGGATTCACTGATTAGAATGTCAGGTTGCCTTAAAATGCTGCACACAAAATTTGGCTTAATTCCTACCAGTAGAAGTCGAGGCAGAGTCAATTGAAATTTATTACGGTATTTATTCAAATTTTTTTTGTTGTTGCTGTGAACCTCATGAAATTGTTGAGTTGTCTACAGAAAGTTGCAAAACAAATTTGAAGCAATTCCAACCCGTAAAAGAGAAGTTAATTGAGTTTTTCATTAATAATTCTGGGATTACCCACCATCAATGCTATTTTTGCAAATCTAAACCTTTTAATTGCAGCAACTTTGCTTCTACCAGTTTGAATTGAGAAAAATTGTTATGCATTGTTCTTTTAAGCAACTTAACAATTTTATGGCGTTGACAATGAAATTTGAAGAAAACAAATTATAATAATTTCCAAAATTTCAATTGGCTCTACGTCGGCTTTTACTGGTTGAAACGAGCCAAATTGGTGTGGAGCGTTTTTCGGCAACCTAGCAATATAATCGGTGAATCCTAGGAATTAAAAAAAAAAGTTATTTCTGAACCACCCTAGTCCGCATGCATGATCAGAAGTTGTCAAAATAGTCAAGACGGTGCATATTTCACTCAAGTATTAGCAATAGTATTGCTGTTCCAAGCAACCCAAAAGTAGCCTACTTCAGGTAGCAGTAGAATTTGCTGTCTTTCAAACTACTGAATTATGTAACTAGATTTGAAAACCTGTCATAAATACACTATCAAAACCAGGAGATATCTATTTTTAACAGCATAATTATTCGAACATATCATGTGACAGCCTCCAAATGATACCCTTGATATAGAACAGTGGCTCTTGACCTCTTTTTTACATAAGTGCCCCCTTTTAGAAAATGTGATGGTGTGATGCCCTCAGTCGTATTCCCATGCCTGTAGTGAATAAGACAATAACAATGAAACGAGCCAAGCTTGCTGTATAATAGGCATTTGCCTTTCTCGTGCTTATGAGAACAAACTATAATTTGATATGGACTCAACTTCATGCTACGGCCAGCTTTTTACAAATCCAGTAATTCTAATTCCAGGGTTGTAACCAAGTCATAAAGCTCCGAGTCACAAGTCAACCCCACTTTTCTAGTTTTGACTCGAGTCAAGTCGAGTCATTTTCAATTCCCACCGAGTCAAGTCCGAGTCCAAGTCAGCGAACAGAGGATCGAGTCCGAGTCATGGTATTATGACTCGAGTCCGAATCCAAGTCATTGTGTTGACTGCTCAGTTACCAGTTAAAGTCTTCCTAAACCCACTTTTTTAACTCTGTTTGGTGATATTGAATGGTTCGCATTTATAATATATCAATTTTCCTCACTTTTAGCAGTGTCTGGTCGCATTTTCAAGCACCAGTACCAACAAACGAAATCCCAATAGTGTGTGGGCTTCGAAATTACAATGAAATGTCGGTCTTGGTCGTCTGAATCTCGAGTCAGTGACTTGCTTCGAGTCATGCGCAATGACTCGAGTCCAAGTCGAGTCAATA
>ATSW01084636.1:0-10211 GCA_000444245.1 Botryllus schlosseri
GTCTCAGTAACCTCGGATATTCGTGCAGGAGTAGGCCTATCGCTTGGCACTCAACAGGAAGGATGTCATCGCATATGTGTTGTGTTGGAGACGGGACAGATCCCTTAGCGAGTTTATCGTCGATACCATTGAACCCGCTGCTGGGACCACGTCACTACCATCGAGTCAAAAGTCTTCTCAAATCATTGAACATTTTTACTCGAGTCAAGTAGAGTCAAGTCAGGCCAAGTCACGAGTCAAGTCACAATTCAAGTCGAGTCGTCTTTTTGAATCACGAGGTGTGATTAAGTCATTACTCATTACATTCGCCATCGAGGACCGCATTTAGAATTAAATATAATGCAAAAAGGTGTTGTATAGCTCATGCACGCGTTGAATTGCTAAACTAAGCAAGTAACTGTATACCGTCTGTGGAAGACCTCCTAATATAGTGATGTAAAGAGGTGCACAATACTTTTTATACGGCTTTATTTTTACGTCCTCACGGCAGCCAGTTCAAACAAGAAGCATATGCCTTGTCATGTGTCCACCATATGTCCATTTCACGTAGTCGGTGCTAGACGCTTGGCGGCCCTAGAAATAATAGAGATGGTTGACGCGTAATATAAACTATATTCGAATTCAATTTAAATCATACAAGAGGTTTGGTTAAGGTGTGCACCGGGCACCACTGACCAGTCTATAGAACAAAGATAGGTACTTTGCAGTTATATTACTTTCCTACTACGACTACTACAACTACTATACTACGACAACGTATTCGCTGTAAGCTCTAATCACTTCGTTTGCGGTCAATTTATTTGTGATAGAACAAGGGAGGTTCAGTAAAATGCAAAATCATTGAATTAATGAAATTGGTCGATCTCATAGTTCACACCAGAGGTAGTCAGTAACGAAGTACTTCTACTTTTTCGAAGTACTCAAGTAGTTTTCCTCTACTTCTGGTACTTACTCAAGTAGATCTGAAATTCACTACTTCTACTTCTATTTCATAATTTTTTGTGATTTACTTACTTACTTTTCGTTATTTTCAGCTGTCAAGTAGAAGTAGTTTAATCCTCCAATCAGGAAGATAGCTTGAGTAATTTCGGTGCTGTTTTCACGTAGTATCGACATTTAATTTTCATAACAGTCGAGTTAAGCCTAGAATTTTGGTCGCGCCTCGCGCTCAGTGAATGCGAAGTATCCAGTATGATTTCACGAAAGTATCGTTGAATATAATTTAGGTAGCGGGTGGGCGTGGTTCCGTTCACACCGTATTGTAACCCTTCGCCATATCAAATATTTCATTACAGTATATATGGCTTATCGTAATGTTTGAAACTGATGTTTCGCAATTTAGCATTTACTTATCATAGCGTAATCTGGCTGCCTATGGCGTGTGCTAATCTGGAAAGTGGACTCTGACTTTTCTTTAGTTTTAAAGCTGTTTCAGTATACCAACCTTCGAAACTTTCTGGACTAAAGACATTAAATACATGTTCCGTTTTTAGATTTAGATTTCACTTGCAATTATCAGTACCATTTATTTTGATTTCTAATTAACCGTTTCGCACCGGCGTGTCTATTTTTCGACATGCCGGTACGAGAGAAGAGTACCGTAATTGAAACCACGATATATTACATATTAATCGTGCTAGGTCGTTGCTGTTCATTTCTGTAAATAGATATTGTTCGTACTAGTTCATTGATACCTTGTTATTTGATATTTATTATATCGAAGACGTCAAAATCGTGTATCAAACACCGTAGATAAATATGTTGCAAAATACACTGTGTCGGCAATTCGCGCGTCATTGACCACTCTCAGATAACGTTCTGTATGTTTCGTTCCAGCCGTCTTCGGGCATAGTTGTTTCATTATGTGAATAGCTAGTGTCCATACAAGTCCACATGTATCTTCATATCTGATATTAGTTACATCTAAGCTGATCAAAAGCTATGTGATAGGCCGCGTGAAAAAAATATCCGCCGAAGCATCATTTTGCAGACACGCGCGTTCCTCATACCCGCCATATACACTGTCGTTCAGTTGGTTTTATTCGTCATAACCAGCTGTAGTTTGTTGCTATGAATAGCGATTGTCAGTTTCTGTTTATATTTTGCTAAAGCAACTATACTAGTTAGTTCTATACCGCTCAAGGTTATATTTGAAAACCGGGAAGCGAGTTCCGTCAGACTACCGTACCAGCTTCAAGCACATGGCTGAATACCCGTCAGTCAAAGTGAAATATCTCGTGTTCTAATAACCATAAACCTTCATAGATTGTGTCTGTGAATTGTTGTTGCCTATATGATTCTAAATAACGGCTAATGGTAAAGTATAATTCGGAATACATACAATAATACTGAGCGATTATACCTTCGCGAGAGCGTGCGTCTGGGTATACAAAGAGCTGTCGTACATCGATATATATCTTACTTTGTAGTAATGATAAGCATTTGCAGTAAATCATTATGGTAAGGACTGTAAATATCCGTCTACGAATACTAAAATGACTAATATAGGGTCACAACAGTTTGAGTTATAAGCCTTAGAAGTTACCATACGCGCGCACATCACTCGGCATGACTCACTCTCTCGGCGGCCTACCGCGAGCTGACTAAAACGGTCGGTATTGTTTTGATTAGAAATTAGCGCCTGCTAGACGTAGACCATCGACTCAGGGCTCTCTAGAACGATGAATTCCGAGCCCATACAACACACCAGACTGTATCGTCGTCGAATACCTATACTAAGGTTCATAAGGTCCGCAATTTAGCATTTCTGTTTCCAACCAACGTTTTCTCGGCTTGCTCTCGATATAAGTGGCCAGACACAGAGCTCGAAATGATTTGAGTGGCGCAATCGGATCCGCGTTGAAATTCTGAATCGAACGCTACCTTGTTTACCGTGCTCCAATCCCATTAAGGCACAGTTTTTCGATTTTGAAAATTGAAGTAAAATTTTTCGAAAATTGCAGCCGATGCCATTCGGTTAATATAACTTCCTTTGTCTGGATAACATACATGTTGAGGTGTAACAAAAGCAAGTATAGTAATGCCTTCAATTTCCAGAAATAAAGCTTGCAGCATACAATACGTTCATATTGCCAAATTTATTCAACTGGAAGCTTTTCGACTTGCTCTCTTCATCAGTGAACGCCAGTAAATGACGTTAACCAAGTTCGAAATCTAGAAAGAATTTTGTCGTTGTGACATGATAATGACAAGTACACAGAGTCGCGAACGGCAGTAATCAGTAGGGATGATGGTGTGAACGTGAGGTTCACTATCGCGATCTGTGGGTGAACCTCGGAAATTTAGAGGTTCACGTACACAACAGAACGTTGGTAGGTTCTGCATTGCGAACCTTTTTCATATATTACAATTTTCACTTCATTGTGACATCTTCCGTTCAAATTTTTTGCATTTCAACTGCGGGCTACTCTATTCATGGCGCTGGCAGTATAAAAATCTACAGTAAACGAGCATCCACCTTGACAATCTCAAAAGTTTTACTCGCTTTGTTACAAACGTTTGCTCGAAATATCCAGCTTAACCCTTTCTAATCGGCCGGCCTACTGAGCAAAATTTTACTGCTTCCACAAAAAAGACGATAAAATGTCATCCATATGGTTTAAATCGACGCCCAATATATTGCCGTAAACCTGAAGTAGCCGCCTAGCGGCCTGAGATACTCTTACGGCTCAGACGCCAGAGGGAATAGCGGTGTGCGAGAAAATGTCCTCGATTTCTTGAAAATAAAATACAATTTTGTTCTTCTATATCTCCTGACGTCATGCTTAGGCCCTTGGTATATGACCGCCTGATTGCGTTTCGCATGAATCTCTACGTTCCAACGAGACATTACACGCTACTATAGCGCTTCATAGCCCAGCGCTACGATCTTGGAAAGGTAGACATGATAGCACGAACCACGCGGCCGCCGCCGACGATTCGATTACGTAATCGCGTAATCTCGCGGAAGGCAATTCACTTCCAATTCTACATAACATAGTAACTATTTTATATATCTCCTTCTCCATGCTATTGAATTGGTATCAACCCCAGTGGCTTGTTATATGTAACTTGCAACTGCATAACGGATTCGTAAGTATACACATATTGGCTTATTCGACACTGCCCAGTGCCCATATACGCTCGAGAAGTCATTTCATGTGATACATTATTGCTTTATTTCACATCAATTTGAACTGTATTCTACACGGCTAATGTTCCATGTATGATCAACAGTAGTCATAGAAACCAACAGTAACTTCGTGTGTCATCTAAACCGATATATAACTGCCTTTATATGATGTAGTTATTACAGGCTCTGGTACCAAAATAGCCTAACTCTCACGCTTATTTGTGTAGTGTTAGGGCTGGTGTCGGCTTTGTTATACAATACCAAACCCCATGATAGGGATATTGATGAATATGCCAGGATAATGGCCAACCATACGTACAATTTGCAATTGCCTGAAGCAATTGTACATCTGTTTGAAGCCGCAACGAGTCGGATGAACTTACGCAGTCATGATTTTCACGTAATATGGTATTGTTTTCTTTCACGTCGATTTGAAACATCTCTACGTGCTAATCTTCGATATAAGGACTTTCATTGAATAGTATGACCAACAACAAGTCATAGAAGATAACTGTAATTGGTTTTATGACGTCTAGAACGGAAGATACAATGGCTTATATTCCAGGCGTTCATTCACGCAAACATCAATATAAATTGAATTGAATAAATTGAAAACGTTTTTGCGTGTTCAATTGGCATTTCAGGCAGGATATACACTGATATAATAGGTTGTACATGGTCTTATGTATGTGTATTCATAATAACTATCCATATAAATCGATTGTTACAGTTTAGAAAGTATTGCAGGTCGAGCTATCTTAGAATAAATAACGACTCCTTCGTGTTAAACAATCGCGGACCAGTATACTGGTCCGCCGGTCGCAAAGGGTTAATTACCGTTTGTGACCAGACATGGGGTAATCACGATTAGTAATCGTAATCGATTACGACGATTACAACATTTTCAAGTAATCGTAACCGCAATCGATTACATTCGAAAAAATTCCGACGTAATCGTAATCGTAATCGACTACTTCCCATATCTAATAGATTTCTTTCTGAAAGAACAATTGCTTTTTATTTGCACAATGACTATGACATAAACTGAACATTCGTGAACAAGGAAGAGATATTATACCAGGCTCGTGATAGCACAAACGTATGATTTTCAAATGCCATTGCTCATTATCAAGTCAGAAGTGGCCTATTAGCTTTGCTAGTCATGGCGTAAGAAGTATCCACACCAGATAGATATTCGATTTACGTACATGGTACATTAGTCTGATTCTAAGAACACCCGCCGTGCTGTATATCCGGTTATCAAAACGTTCCACACGCCAGTACCTCGCAGCAGGATAATTAATCACCACTCGACCAAACTGACTATTTTGAGGGTTCTTCTAACCATCCCATATCGATGTACGTCGGCTAAATCGGGTGGTTTTTGTCCGTAGGCTCAAGCAACATGTTTTTTGGAAAGTATTTACACAATTATGGCAGAATTTTACAACTTGAAAAAACAAAATTTAGTTTTTTTGTTTTGAACAAACTGTTTTAAACAACCATTTGTTTTAAATTCAGCCCTACTATAAATTATGTATGCATTTTTTGTTGAGGGTAAGACGTATGCATTTAAAAATCAAGCTTATCTAGTGAGAATTTTCAAGTCAATTTAATCTCTCGAGAATACTCTATAATTTATGTTGGTCTACCAAATATTTTTGAGTCCCCTTCGAGCTCGCTCCTCACGCTATTGGGGTGCGGCAGTCAAGGACCTGGCTCGAATGCAAATCGTTTGGTGTATAAATCCTCGTCTATAAAAATGGGAAATAGGTACATTATGACGTAACAAGCAAATGACGCATTTTTTTAAAGTAAGTTTGTTATCTCATTAGGCCTTTTCAGCGCAATCCATATATTGTCTTCCAAAACAACTACTATGATGCAAAATAAATGTAATAGTTAGCAATCGTGATTACTTTTCCATTGCAGTCGTAATCGTAATCGACTACTCCCTGATTTTGCTGTAATCGTAATCGTAATCACGTCATTCAAATTTGAAATCGATTACATCCATGAAGTAATCACTCCATGTCTGTTTGTGACTCTCTGCTGTGAGCTTGACCCGCAATCACACAACATCACGAGCGAAATGCGTAGTCAGCAATGTTGCTTACTCAAACAATCAATGAGATTGAAATCGTTTTCTGATGTAAAAAATCTAGCAGGTGTACTGTTCGGGGTCAATCTTGACTTCATAGGTTCACTGTATCATTAAAACCAAATCCGTACGATTGATGTGTTGGCTACTGCTGTACAACTTGTTAATGGAGTAAAATCGGTAGCAAGTAGGCTACAGAAACCCGTTTTACACTCTGCCTAATATCAATGTAGCAATACTCAGGTGCCGAATACATTGTCCTGTCTGGGCTAGACCGTTAAGGCCTGCGCTTTTATTCCCTGGTAAGTCGTCGTCGAAATTGTTGACTAAGCGACGGAAAATATTGATTTGATTGAATTATTATATCCTTTGATTGCCTCAGTTGATACATTTAGCGACGTTTAAAACGCCAATATGTACCTCAGCATTGTGGCATTATGTGGCTCGAGTCGTCACTAGGTATCGTGTACAGTGTACTGTACATGTACACTGTACAAGTGTACATTGATATAGGCTATCACTTCACTGAAAGATGGGATTGTAATTAGCAATAAGACGCCACGTAACGTCATGAGGTTCACGTTCGCGTGCACACAGAACCTTTCGAAAAGGTTGGCGTGCACACGAACCTGAACGTTTCTGTGGTTCACACCATCCCTAGTAATCAGCACACGGTTACGGTACAGCACACACAAAATCAGTTGTAAAACTATAGATAACTAACCTACGAAGGTTACTTTTCTCTTGTAACACAGCCGAGTGACAAAACAACACTAATGGAAGTTTCCCAGCGTGTAGAGATGTTCCTTCTGGCAACACGATATAGCATTTTTACGGTCCACCATATTTTTTATTAACATTTACTAATCGCACAATGTGTTTACACCGTATCCAACACACCATCTCCGTATTGCTCGTCGACTAAACTACAGGCCTTATAGTATGGGGGAGTGTGCAATACCATTATATCTTCTAAAACGTGCTGTTTGAGTAAACAGAGGATCGGTTTCTCATTTCCATATCAATACTATTATTTTCATCCCATGATGTGGACGAATGCTTATCCCTATAATAGCGAAAATTGGATACCTGCTGGTATGCATCAATATGAATCCAGCTCGTCACCTTTCGCATACCTCAATTTGCACCTTTTTACAATCCATGTGAACGAATTAGGATCATTTTCACAACTACTTACTTACTTGAGTACTTTTAAAGTCAGTCAATTCTACTTCTACTTCAAGTAGTTTTAGGTTGCTCATGGAAGAAATACTTCTACTTGTACTTGAGCAAATTTTTTCGTCGTCACTTCTACTTCTACTTGAGTAGCTTTCTTGACTACTTTGACCACCTCTGTAATCACACCTGCCTATCGAGAACAATCCAAACATATGAAAGATGTAGCGATTATTATCGTCACCGATTACTTGATGACTTGAAATTGACTCGTAAATTTTGCTCCGAGTCAGGACTCAATTCATATTTTCGAAACGCCGAGTCAAGTCAAGTCAAGCCATTTTTGCAAATTGACTCGAGTCAAGTCAAGTCATAAGAAAAAGGTGGAATTCGTCTGTCTGATGCTTGGGATATTTGGATCGGGAGCCGTTCTGGCTCCCTTTCCAGTCATTTGTAGAGAATGTAATGTACACAAATAACCATGTTTGGTAAGGATGATCAGGATTTCTATATATACCTTTTTAAAGATGAAATGCTTCATGAGTTCGGCATAACCCAATCAAAGGTGGTAGGAGCTGTCTTGGTAGTAAGCAGTAAAAGAGAAGCTACCATTCCTCGAGGTAGACACTTATTATCATCATCAGTGGGCGAGGAGTAACCTCAATGTGTAGTTATACAAATCACAGGCGCACATCTGAATTCTTTCTAATTGACATGAAATTTACTCGCTGACATGTACAACGCAGCACGGCACTTTATTTCAGTGGTCTCAAACACGCGACCATTGTCATTTTGGATTTTCAAGTATTCGACAATATTTAACTATCTATTTTTGATTTGAGAACTTGAAATGCACTGTAAAACTACTCCCAAAACCTGAAGCTATTCATAAAACTTCGCTACCACATCGCTTTCAACAGCCACCATGCGGTGGAAGATCAGCAATATATCACTTTGCTTGATCATGGTTCGTGACTGAGAATTATAATTTGAACTTGGGCGCCATCTTTCGCATAATTATACATCGATAAAATAAAAACGACTCGAGTTCAGTCTGGTCAAACGCTAAAATTAGAGAAGGACTTGGGACAAGGAACACTGTGACAAATGGAATAGTCTTAGCGAAAAGAGTGTGAACTGCACATTGCACACACTGCAATTTGTGGTAGGTGAAAACAGAACCTAACGCAGAATTATATCGCGGTCATAAATCATACGTGTCTACGTGCATATAACTTCCTATGCTCCTACGTGCATACATGGTTTGGATTACCATACTGTACTACTGTACTACTGTACTCGATTTATACGGTGATATAAGTCTGAGGTAAGTTGTGGTTTTGTGTGCCGTGGGTGTATTTGTATATTTACACCCATATATATACAGGGTGGTACACGGGTGGAAATACAAACTCTAATCTCTAAGAGTAATATTGAGTGATACTCAAATATACTCGACTCGACTCGCAGCATATTACGTGATTTAGAAACGAATCACTCAGGCATTCGATTTTTCCCAGCCCTTCTTATAACTTTAGGTTTTAGAAACGGTGTTGCTAAACTGCGTGGCCTATAGTTTGCCTCGGTGTTGCAATATTACGGCCCGCGGCCTGTACAACATTTGTAAATTGGACCGCGACCCGTTTTGAATTGGCGACCCCTACACCATAAAATTATCCTGCATGGCTGAAAATTCTTGCCGGTCAAGCTGATGTTGCAGTCATGCCTACGAGCTCACGAGCAGCAGCTTCGAGATGAAAAGAAAACGATTTTCTCTTTTTCAGTAACTCAAAATATCGCAGTCCATACTCTCATTCTCAGCTGCGAAATATCTTTCCTCTTCATCATTTAATATATTTCTTTGGATAAATATGAAGCAATAATACTATTTTTCTTCATGTACTAAAGGACATTAAAGTCAACTAGCCTGTGTTAACTATCTCTTTTTCTTCGCTGCTGTTGTCTTTTTGATCGTAACTAGATATGTCTTCGCAGAATAGAGCCATTTGGGTTGTTCAGATTTGTAAAATTGTCAGGAAACTTCGATGCTTGTGCCCCAAATGATGGTTTGGTACAGTGT
The DNA here is from genome assembly GCA_000444245.1 of Botryllus schlosseri. Taxonomy (NCBI): domain Eukaryota; kingdom Metazoa; phylum Chordata; class Ascidiacea; order Stolidobranchia; family Styelidae; genus Botryllus; species Botryllus schlosseri. The sequence goes on from ATSW01084636.1 coordinate 9,490, forward strand.
CTCTCAAACTTTTCTGAGCTACCGCCCCCATCCCCCCCGACCCACCTCACCACACCTAAATCAAACGAAAGTTGTTCTGCAATTACGACAACTATTATTGAGACGGGCCAAGCTGGTGTATTATTATCATCATTCTCGTCATACTGGGTTTGACTTTTGATAAGAACTATCTCATTCTAAAATGGTAAAATCTCCAGTCTCCGCGTCCCGTATACTGTCAAGTCCGTTTCTGCTGTGAGCCAGAAACCTTGTCACGTCACTGACAACACGTTCTACCAAATATGAGCGGGGAGGGCAAATTAAAAAAGTCAACCCGAGTCCAGTGAGAGTATTTATATTTGATTTCTTTGTGTATCCAGAACGATTTATTGGATATATTGAACTTCAGTTTGGACTCAAAATTGTCCTACGTAAACTGCAATATAATCAGCTCAATCACATCGATGACATATAACGGGCTTATCACTGAGTCCGGACGGTGCTGTTTTCCTTTCTATCAGGTTACATTATTACAAAGAACGGAAATATTCTACTCATAGATTTTGGAGAATATGCCAGTCAAGTAGGCCTAGAAGGGATTTCGTTTCTCGCAACCATAACGTCGTTTCGGAAATTTCAGTCGCAGCACTGTTGATAATCCGCGATCGTTTGAAGCAAAGATTAAGAAATCATGCAAGACATTTTCTCTCAAAAACCACCACACCTCTGAGCTGCCAAGGCAC
>ATSW01084649.1:0-12788 GCA_000444245.1 Botryllus schlosseri
AGATGTCTCAGGAAATGGGCATATCGGCGTTGGCCATTACCGCGCCACGACGCAACAAGACGTACGAAGTTTGAGTCCATGTAACATGCGACTGCAAGAAGTGTGCCAGAACGATCGGCAGCGAGAAAACCTTGGCCGAAAATTATGCTGACCGAAAACTTCGTTATAGACTATATGCAAAATACATATAGGTTTAATTGTCCATAGGCGCCCAAATGACTGGCGCCGAATGATCCTGTCTTGGCAATCTGAACCTCACAAGACAAATACCATCCCGCAGGGAAAAATTATATGTCAGTGAAGAAATACCAATTTGAAATCGTGTGCGTCTTTCAGTTAAGAACGTTTATGAGATTCTATAATTTTAGATGTAGCAGACTGGAGATCACGAAATAACATCATGTAACGGAGTCATACCAACGGGTCCGCCCGCCCGAAGAGGTTTAATTATTATTTACGGGCCCTATAGTTTTGAAAACACTTCACTCAGCTCTACCGGTAAATCTGATTACGTGAGCAGAGAGGACAAGAAATTGATAGCAATATATATGCAATTCCCTATCATATTTACCGATTCAATCATGATAGGCTATATATGTATTTTTCGAGCTTCGTGCGTTTAGGCAAAGAAAGCTGGATCCATTAAACGGACATCCAATGTAGATGATGAGTAGCGCGAAACAACGTATAGCCTGAGGAGGTTCTGAATATAAGATATTGCTCTCTGACTAATTTTAAATTTTGTACTTGATTTTATCGATGTCGCAGCAACTTATTAGTAAATTTTCTTAACAGCCAGAATAATTATTCCAGTGGCGGCTTAAACAAACATGTATTTGAGAGGTCAAGGCAGTGGTGTATCCAGGGTTAAGGGTTCGGACCCTTTTACAAAATCCTCATATTTAAGTTGCTGTAGTGCCAGCGACCAATATCCCTCGCGGATTCGATGTACCCGGCATCGCGCGCTGCGTAATCTTGGATGGGACCATACGTTGGTTGATCAAGAGAATAGCAGACATGGGGACGCCTATATGAAAATCTATAGTTTTCAAATACACATTGTCTTCCTGATCCACGCCGAGAAATGAACTGCCTTGGAAGTGACGTTCCATTAACAAGTCCAAATTACAAACGTTTCGCTATCCACGTCCAAATTGGTAGGAAGCTTTCTAGTACTGCCAATGTTGGCGTGTAGTGCGGCGTTTATTTTACCACCGAATTGAAAAGTCGATCAATTTTTAGATTTTCGGAATCAGTGCCATCGTTATATTAGATTATTATCAGTTATTATTTTTGTACCAATAAATGAAGATTTTGACCTAAAAAATCAAAATGTTGATATTTTTTACCTTAGAAAAATAATTTTGACCAAATTTTGACCTCATGTAAGTAAATTAGCTGTTTTCGCGCATCATTTTACAATTGTACTACGTATCCTTATTTCTGGTTGGAACTGTCTGTCCTTACGAAGAAGTTCGGCCTTAAAAACCTTTTTTGACGTAAAAACCGACAAATTTTTACATGAAAAAACTTTATTTTAACGAAATCTCAACCTATGTAAAATTCCTGTAGTTACATCATGCATTTTGGTAGAATTATTTAAAATTTGTTGTGGTACAACGAATGATACTTTCCCACATTCTCTGGTAGAAAGTTTCTGTTTTTACTCAGTAGCTTGCCAAGAATGGAGAAAGAACGTTCAACAGCAGCAGTTGTAGGCTTGCAACACTGAAGTTGTGCGTGCACTGCTGGTGACTAGGGCTGGGCAAAATCGAGTACCTGAGTGATTCGATTCTGAATCACGTAATATACTTCGAATCAATTTGAGTATTCGAGTACCACTCAATATGACATCATAAAAATGGAAGATGTCAAATTTGAAATATGTACCTTTCATGCCATACGAAAGAATCCACAACACCAGTTATCGATCACATGAAATATACTTTGGCATTTTTTCGACCACACCGATTTCATTTAACTTTGTGACAATGTTGTGGGATGGTCAGGACTTCGGAAATGTGTTATTTCTAGTAACGTTAGTAGGTTTGTACTATATGTATCGTATTCTGCGATACAGCCAATTAAGGTTTCAAAACTTGCATAGTGGAAAATAATACCGAAACAATAATTCTCGTCCACAGATAACTTTCAGTGGCGTGGGGCGTATAACTTCAGTACTCGAAAAAATTGTCTGTTACTAGTCGACTCAAATCAATAAAATTATTACTCGATTCCGATTCTAATACTCGAATCATTATGCCCAGCCCTAGTGGTGACACACCGTGTTGCTTTATTCTGGCAATGTTGTCTACATCACAATCTTTTATCATGCGCTTCTTGATATTAGAACTAATGCTCACGGAGTCTTGCTTCAGTTAGGATATTGCGGTACGTTGAGCTTAACAACATTTCAACCTATTTGTTTCATTTGAGGGTTTATGATTCACAATGAGCAGACAATGGACCGTCTACAACGATAGGCATATAAAGTAGGCAACAAGCTGTAAAATGTCTAGGGACAAGTTCGCAGACAGAGCAAACATCTACGATACAAACGAAATGCAGGTTACAGAAAACATTTTGACTTCGTAAACAATTTTGACGATTTTTTGACCTAACGATACAATTTTGACTGATATTGACATGTCAAAAAATCAGATTAGGTATAAATTCTGAGCTATTTGCGATAAATTTTGCTATCACGAGTTTTCACAGATAAAATATGGCGCCACTACACGCTATACACGTCCAAATTGAGTAGGTTTCTATAATGCCGTTAAAATGTGGGCGTGTAGTGCAACGTTTATGTCACCGCCTAATTGAGAAGTCGATCAATATTTGTTTTCGGATTGAGTGCTATAGCTATATTAGACCAGGGGTTCTCAAAGGGTGGGCCATGGCCCACTGGTGGGGGCACAGGTGCATTTGAGGTGTGCCACAAAGCTATTTGGAAAAATTTAGAATTAATGTAAGTTTAGGTATATTTGTTATGTTATTCGCTAAAAATATATTCATGTTATCTAATTATACGTAGGCTACGTAAAGCTTTTCATCAGACTCTGATGGAGGCACGTATGGAGTCAGCATGCACACGACCCAAACGGGAGGGAGAAACAGCGGCTTTTCCACTGGCTATGACAACCTAACTAACAAGCTAACAGCAACTAAAATAATTTCTAGTATATAATAACTGGAAGGTAATGCTGATGTAACCAAGTATTCCGGCGGGGGCATATGTCGTGTGCCGTTGAAAGGGGTGTGCAATAAACTCGGAATGAAGTGTATTTGATGTATATTCACTGTACTTATGGGGAAGTCGTGTTACTGTAAGATAAAAATAGCCAGAATTGCAAATTATTAGCAACTTCTGGTGGAGGTATACTGCACCACCGCAACGAATCGTAATGGAATGAGGATTTAGCGAAGTGCATTAATCTTTTGATTCGGTTTAAAATGTCTGCCCTGATATCATTGTACATAATGTAAGAGTCACAGGAATTGATTGTATCGTTGGATTGAATATTCTGACATCGCAGCTTCAGTTGGTTTCGTACAAGATGTGTTATTGCAGGCATATTATAAAAATCTTTCTCCACTTCTCTGTAGTACCCCATTCACCAATAAATTGTTTGAAGCTGACCCAGAATGATTGTAATATTCATGACAATAGTGGAACTAAAATCCCAATCACACAGTGGATGTGTGGATTTGATCATTGTGTTTCGCGATGCGAATGGAGCAGCGGACGATCATAATATACACCGGAGGTTCAGCCTATGATCTACCAATGCCGTAACTGCTGCACCAAAACCCCCGATTGCGGGACCTCGAAGGGGCCCAAGAATATTTCGTTGGTAGATTGTTAGAGGGTATTTTTCGACTTGAAAATTTTCGTCGCGCTTCGCGCGAGGCCTACCTTTAAATATCATCAGTCAATTAAGACCAAAATGCGCCTATTTTAGAGGAATAGGCATATCTGGCACCGTAAATTACCACGCATTGAGCAGGATTATGACTCCAAGATAAGAGGTGGGCCACAGCACATTTTCAAACCGGCAAATGGGCCACGGCCAAGAAAGGGCTGAAACCCCTGTATTAGACTAATATCAGTTATTATACACTCTTAGCGAAAAGAGTGGGTATACACACCCCAAAAGGTGGTACACGAAAACAGAACTTACGTAACCCTGCGGGTGTATATGACCAGAATCCACCCCATTCCTCGGTGTGTACATCGGATATTCCACCCCACCCATTAGAATTGATAGGGGTGTATTTTCCCTATAGACACCCTACTTGAAATCCTATATCTTCTTCCAAATGGTCGACTATTGCAAATAAACAGTCTTGATTGCATATATACGATATAAATTGAACCATAATAACATAAAATGGAAACATATTTCGTGAAATAACCAAAACAGAGATCCCAGCGACGGAGAATAGAAATTCACTGAAAATGCTGCTAGAAGAACGTTACCCATGTAATATTGGGAAGGCGCCTCCTCCTGGTTTTCACAAAACACTCTTGTACGGCGAAGGTTGAGTCACTATCTTCAGCAAGAACTTGTGGCATTATCCTGTAATAAAAATGCATATTCACAACCCAATTAACAGGCACATATGCTAACATGCATAAACTGGAAGATTGATAATTTAACGAAAGACCACAAAAATAGAAGCCGTTACGAAGTATATATATTTTCACCAGAAGTGGTCAGTAACTAAGTACTTCTACGTTTTAGAAGTACGCAAGTAGTTTTACTCAACTTCTGGTACTTAATCAAGTAGATCTGATTTTCTCTACTTCTACTTCTACAATATTTTGTGGTCTACTTACTTACTCTTCGCTATTTTCAGTTTGTCAAGTAGAAGTAGTTTAATCCCCAAATACGAAGATTAGCCTTAAGAATTTCGTGGCTGTTTATATATAGTATCAACATTTAATATTCATAAAAGTCAAGCAAAGCCCAGAAATTTTGTTGCGCTTCGCAAACAGTAGGTATATGGAGTGAGAAATATGTTTTCATGAAAGTATCAATGAATATTATTTAGGTACCGGATTGGTTGATTCCGCTCACACCACAAATATTTCATCACAGTAAATATGGCCCACCATAAGATTTGAAACTACCGTTTCGCATTATAGGAATGACCTATCATATCGTAATCTAGCAGCCCATGACGCGTCCTGCTAATCTGGAAATTCAGCTTTTTTGAATGTTACACCTGTTTTAGCAGATCACTTTTGAAGCTTTATGGACAAAAGACATGAAATATATTTTCCGCTTTTTAGAAGTGGCATTTATCTTTCAATTTCAATTCCGAGTATCATACTTTGAGTTCTAATTAATTTCAGTTCTTGTGTCTGCAGAACATACATGTTGAAGCATAAAAGCAAGTGTAGTAATGCCTTTATTTTCCGAAAATAAAGCTACACTAAATATGAATTTTGCGATCCATAATATTTGTTAACGTATACTAATCGCGAAAGTGTTGAAACCGTATCCGATACAACTCATCCGCATTGCTCTTCGCCTAAACTTAGGACCTTACAATATGGGGTAGTGGTGCCACGCCATGATGTTCTCTAAAACGGTGTCTTCTATTAAACAAAAGGTTGGTATCGCATTTTCATATCAATACTATAATTTGCATCCCATGATGCGAAAGCATGCTTATTCTGTCGACAATTGATACCTCTTGGGATGCATCAATACGAATCAAGCTCACTGCACGTTCCGCGTAGCTCAACTTGCAGTTTTTGACAGTCCATGCGAAAGAAGTAAGACTGTTTTCAAAACTACTTACTTACTTGAGTATATTTAAAGTCACTCAATTCTACTTCTACTTCAGGTAGTTTTAGGGGGCTTATTGAAGAATTTTTCTACTCGTACTTGAGTAGATTTTGTCGTTGCTACTTCTACTACTACTTGAGCAGCTTTATTGACTACTTTGACCACATCTGATTCACAATGAGCAGACAATGGCCGTCTATAACGGTAGGCCCATAAAGTAGGCTACAAGCTGTAAAATGTTAAATGATAACTTCACCGACATTGTGTGCAAACATCTACGATACAAACGGAATGCAGATCACAAAAACATATTGACTTTATAAACAATCTGGACAATTTTTTGACCTAACGCTACAACTTTGGCAAAATTTTGACTTATTTAGACATGTAAAGTAATACGTATAATCGTTTGGTAAATTTTGGCAATTCCAATGCTTCCAACGTCTGATTACGACTGCGCCTATATGTCTGGTACATCAACTCTTAGAATGAATGTAGGCCTACTTCATATACATGATTGTATATTTGCTTTCAGCCGTTTTACAGCCAAAATAACGTCGAGAACAAGCGGGTGCTACTTTGGTCGATATTATGGGCAGTCCATATGCCTCTACTGTTTGTAGGGATGTCTGCAGCAGTAAATACCGAAAACTACGTGTATGGACATGATCCCGAAACAGATAACTCGATAACGTGAGTATCTTGTTTTTGTTAGCATACATCGATAACGCTACATTATCTGAACTCAAGCGAACCGCGCTGTGTTTATTGTTAAGTTGCAATCGTAAATCAAACGAACTAGGGTTGGACTAAGAATTCGTTGGCCAAGATCACTTCGGATCGTACACACAAATAATGAAAAACCCTTCAGCAATATCAATATTTACCAGCATCTATAAACCAAATTCTATGTACTAGACAATATTAGATCGACATGAATACCATTTTAACTTTCTTAGCATTGCCTCTATTCCAATCGCTAACCCTTGCTATGCAGAGACCCACATTTCGTAATGGCGTATTCGTAAAAACTCGTACGAATCCAATATATACTGCTCAACGTGTAATCAACATACTCACAAGCTTTCTCCTGAAATAAAGATGGTATAGTGGGTCTTAAGCTAGAGTCATAGAAGATAAGATTTCTGTTTATATTTACTGCCACAAAAATGAAAATGATAACGGCTATTTCCTTCATGTACCTATTTCCATGGGTATGGGCCAAACCTATTGTCAATAAATATGACTTTTAAGATACAGAATTATATTTTACGAATATATTTTCAGATGCTGGATAGATCCGGAAAAAATATTGTATCTCGCCATAATACCGACGGCATTGATGATATTCTTCAACCTTGCTGTGTACATTGTGCTGATTTATTATTTGTGTACGACAAAGGAATCTGAACCCGTAAGACTGTATTTTAAACAATGTGAAGGATTCCTTATTTCTACTGGTGGTGAATATATAATTTTAGGGAAAGTATTGGAAGAGTACCCGACAATTGCAAAGGAGTAGACTTTTGAATAATTTTACGATCGTTTCCAACCTGGGTGTATCTTTGGTGTTTGGATTCTTCATGGAGGCTGCCAGAAATAAAAACACTATTATAGCGTTCGCTCATATATTCACCATATCCACATCCTTGAAAGGTAACGAACAACGTGTTTCTCAGCAAAGGATCAGTAGCTAATTCAGAAACTTGCACGGGCATGGTCCCACGGAATAGTACAATACAGGTCTACGTCGTAACGAATGCTTTTCCCGGCAAAGTATGCGATATGGTTACTGTACAATTTTTAAGTTCATAATAGATAACATTATAAGATGAACTGAATATAGAATCAGCAATGGCTTAATGCCAGACTTACATTAAAACCGAATTACACACATTGAAGCATCTTCGCCCAAAAGTCGGGAAGTAGAATCGACAATCGACACGGTATCGTGCGACCTGCGAAAGGCTCGAGTATCGTATTAAAAATATTGATAAAATACGTACTAAAAACTAATTACTGCAGGGACACGATTAAACATTTCCCTATTATATTTCAACACGATAATTATATGTTGCATTCATATATTCAGTTTTATTTCATTGCTGGCGCGATAGCCCGACCTCGAGGTCTCAACTGCTAAATATCACAGAAAGTCAAAACGGAAATGACTTTCAGATCACGAGCGTAAATTTCCGTTGTCCACTCCAGCAAGTGCATTATTTTTAGTGCTGTATTGATTCGCGCGGGTGTTAGGTAGATTCGTTCTCTATATGTGCAGAAGTATTTATATTTATAAAATCTATGTATTTTAGTAGACGCGTATATTAAGCTAACATGGTTATGACGTTGTTAGCATTGTGTCTCCTGTAGTTGAAGTAAAAGTAAAATCAGCAAATCTGTTTACAGATTACAGCTCACAGCTTCAAATCTCCATCCTGTTCTAAGAATCGGGACAACCTCCTTTCCTCCCTCGTTTTTAAAATTTGTTATTGAGTGTGACAAGCTCATGAGGTTGACTCTCCACTGTTTCTGACGCGTGTGTAATATCATGAAATCAATGGTTGGTTTGTTATAAATAAGCATATATTATTTCCATATCCTCAGTATGTAATCAGATATCAATGTTGCATTTTGGTTTACAATCCGAATTATATCTATATATAGTGCGGCCCGCGAATGAATTAAGATGTCGAATGCACCCGCGAGCAAGATGTTTGTCCAGCACCACTGCTGTAACCGATGCCAAAAGTAGCACTTGAATGAATTCTATCCAACTAGTAATAAATGTCGATATATCATCTTCTCAATGACATCTTTAACAGATCTTTTCATCCTCGTTATAACTGTTTTACGAAGCGATGATGTGGGAAACTCAATATCAGGCAGATTTAGTTCTGTGACTGACAGAGTCGCTAGGGACCCAAGTCAATATTATACCGAAACGATCCGAAACGTTAATAGGTAAGTCAACAAAGTAATATGCAGTTGTGAATCCATCCTATCTAAATATTATGGTACAATTTGCTTTTAAAAACTGGAAGAACGCACTGTAGGTTCTCTTTTAAGATCACCATACGTTGCAATTCACTCACATGCAACTGCTCTGTATGCCAATAACCTGTTTTTACAGTAAGTTGAAACGATAGTAAAATATCACGTAGAAATATGAGGTCATATTTTTCATTATAAAATCGCAGATTATGTCATTGGTAATTCTACAATATTAGACTTGACATCGACTCTAATACTACAACCTCTATACCTATTAGGGTTGTTCAAAATTTGGAAAATGTTTGGAATACTGCGTATCCATGACTTATTCTGTAGATTATTGTTAAAAAAAACAATAATGGGCCTGAAAGAAGCTCGCAGGAAAGTCAGTAACATTTGTCTAAATGCGTTTGAAAGTCGTTGGTGAAGAGTGGGCGGGCCACCGACAGTAGAGTTGCGAAAAGGCGGGCAATCACGAAAGCACGGTTCTTGATTGGGTAATCGGCTGAGCTTCAATGATTACTGCAACAGCTGACTCTGATTCGGGTGCTTCGCTCTACTAAATTGACAGTCTGCTTTGCTGAGATCGAGTCTGTTAGCAGCGGCTGTGGTTCTGTACAAGCGCGTTGTGGGTTGATAAGACATTAGTAGTACTGTAACACGTGTTCTTTGAATGCTTTAGAGTCGATAGCAGCAGGTAATGCTTTGGAGCAACAATATTACAGTCATGGCAGAGGCAAAACGGCGAAAGATTGTACACATGCCGCAGCGAAGAACAAGATCTAAATCTGAGCAGTACCGTGCTTGGTCGGATATACTTGCGATTACATCTGTGGCTCGAGACTACCTACTATACCAGAAGTAATGAGATACTTGCTGCATCTGAAAGAGCATTGTCCTCAGTCAACCCCTACTCATGTACTATGTAATGTACTGGTGGTGGATGATGTAAAGACAGTGTGCATGGAAAATGGCGGGGATTGCGACAATGCAGAAATCACATGTGGTGCGATCACTTGAAAACCTGCACGAAAGATGGCGTGATCACATGGTGTGCTCAATTGCTCACCGTAAGAAGAGCTTGAACACTCTTGACAGAAAACAGCAATTCAAGACTCTGACTATTCCTATATGTTTTGAAGAACGAGCAGCAATGACGGTTGATAACTTCAAGCTACTACTGACCAGAAAATATTTCTTGCCGCAGGATTACTACAGACAATGTGTGACTAAAGCTCTTGCGCTTCTCGGTGCAGGTGAAGATATACATCATCACAAACCTGGTGCAACACACCATGCAAGATGGATGGGCACAATTCTGTATGCTCAGAAGATTTTCATGTGGGCTTATCAGTTACATTACAAATCTGAAGAAGTGGAACTACTGCATCGCTTCAATTGGTTTTTAGTTGACTTTTAAATACCTGCCTGCGTTGATTCCAGCATCAGTCGTGATACAACAAAAAGACTTGAGATTCACTCAGAACAGAACATGTTGAGTTACAAGGAACATGATGAACAAGCTTCCAAAGCTGCTTTACAAAAGCTTTTAAAGTATGACTGGTATATCGTGGAGGAAACCGCTGTATATGCGTTGTTTTCGCCGAGTGAGGGCATTGAAACCCGAGGAAATATGGCAAAGATGCTCCTGCAGGTAGAGCAAACTTCAGGTTTCAGAAGCGGCCTGCAGGTTTCAGAAGGGGCCTGGCCTGGTTAAGTGCAACTGCAGAGATCAACAAGGACACTACTTTTTCTGTCTTTATTGGGCCACAGACACGGTACATATTTGATCTTTTGGAATGCTGTGGGGCGTGGCTACCTCAACCGGCTGATGTTTGGAACTTATCAGATTCCAACACCAGAATGGGCTCTTACATCAGTTCTGTGAAAGTCGTTAATGATGCCGCAGAACGAAGTGTAAAGCTAAGCACAGAATATGCTGCAATCTTGACTGACAATGAACAAAAAAGAGACAGTCTGCTTCAAGCTGTGGTACAGCATAGGAAGACAGTTGGAGACAGTAGGGAGTCAACTCTGCTCAAAAGCCTGTAATCTGCAACTTGTGCCTGACAATGCAACACTGATCCTGCAGCGTACTTTTTCAATGTCTTTTGTAAATAGTGCTTTTTGCCTTCATTCAATTGTGAATAAAAAGTATAATATGCGTTCGTTTATTGATGAGACGTCGACTAGACATAACAAGTACTACTGAGATGTTGACTACTGGTAAGAAATTTGAGCTTCACTCATTGTCAGTAAGTTTTGGAAAGGTTCAAGGTAGCAAGATGCATGCATCTAGTTTATTCGTATCTCAACTAGCGAGAGCACCTGTGCAATACATAGCAACACTGTTATACACATTATGCAGGTAGATAATACTTGAGGGGGTTGCGATGTTGTACTATGGACTTTCGATGACAGCATTAACAAATGCAATATATCATGTCTGCAATGTCACCAACAGAAACGACTGCACAACAGCGCACAGAAATCGTTACCAGCAGTGTATACAAAGTCGGTCTTTCAGCCAATCAGTAGCTTATTATAACCGGCTTCAACCAATCACGATTATTGGTTTCTGTTTGCCCGCCCACTTCATCGATGCCCCACCCACTCGCCGACGGCTACTTTCAAACGCATTTAGACAAATCTTATCGGCTTTCCTGCGAGCTTCTTTCGGGCCCATTATTGTTTTTTAACAATAATCTACAGAATAAGCCATGGATACGCAGTATTCCAAACACTTTACGAATTTTGAACAACCCTAATACCTATTTAGTGTCGAAGTACAACCCAAACTAACTCCATGATGTCGAATAATTAGGTACAGCTACCTGGTATCTTGACGTTCCACGGTGACGCTTGCGTCCGAACAGTACAGATCACACGCCTAGCTTATATTCAATAAAACGATGGATCAGTTGTGAAGGCAATGTCTGACTCACACGGCCCTTTGAAGATAATGCTTCAAAGGTGCAGATTTATTCTCATTATTCATATTGTAGATAGATGTTGATCGGTAAATATAGGGGTGAACGCAAAATGTCAAATATCAAATAATAATGATATGAAAAAATTAAACAAGCTTACCCTATGGTAGATTTAACCGCAAAGCTGGACATAGTTAACCATTGATAATTATGGTTAAAGAGACGCCACGTAGTAAGCGGATACAAATACGCATGGCAAATTCACGTCCCGCGAAAAGGTTATCTTAGTGGTCCATGTGGTAATTGTTGAAATTATTTACGATGGCCATGGTCCCCATCGCGCTTGTCACTCCTTTAATTTCTTTCAACATGGGTGGATTAGATTTACAGCGATTATGCAATTATCTAAATTCCATCACCTACCAATTACACACACACCAATTACAAATTACAATTACAAAGTGCAGGGAAGTTATGGAGACTAAACCCAACGTATTCTTGTTCTCAATTAAAGCTGTATATACCTTTTTCTTTAGGGGAAATTAGTGTACTCATGGTGGTGATATCACGACGTTATATGCTGCCTTTCTTTGTTCGTTACAGTGCATATGCCAACCCGTCTTTCACTGGCCCCAACAATCCTTACACGGGAGAAACAGAGGATTAACACTATTACTACTCGATCGACGACTGGGGAGATATTTGACCTTCCAGGTAATCAGCAGAAACATTTCTATCAATCTGCACGTACCTTATCGTATATTCTAGTATACCGCATAGTTGTTTACTGATTTTCTCTTGTATATATTCCATATTCTGAAGTCGTTAATTTTTGAGTTCGACCCCGCTCAGTATTGGAAATAATCCACAGTTGTTCAATAAGCTATTTTTCGCATATATACTTGTTCTTGTATTCGTTGACCGCCAAATATTACGAAGATCAGCGTGTGATATCATGTGGCATAGGTCGAACTGTATATAGTCCAGGACTAGATAGAGATAATAGTGACGTCTGTCCAAAGTTACTTCCCAAGAGCTTTAAAATTGTTTAGAAATCATACCC
>ATSW01084650.1:0-14372 GCA_000444245.1 Botryllus schlosseri
GTTCAGCAGTAAATTTAAGCTCTTCATTGCTGCCGACATGATTGCGAATAGAAAATGCCATACTTCCGACAAAAGCTGCGGTGCTTCGACGAACGAATCCATCCATTTCTGCGCGTCCATATCCTAAACAACAACAATTCCTCAAATCAGCGGTGTTTGGGATGTCTTAGCACGGCATAATTACCTTCCCGACTATCCCAGTTACGTACGCATCAATCAAATTCGCCTTCTCGGGACGTTTGATCTCCTTTTTGAATTTCATCGTCATGACCCGGGGGTGTTGCCTCAGCCACCTTGAGAAGTACGAATAATGATCATACAAAATGTCTTTCGACAGACAGACAACCATTTGATGCGGGCATTACCAATTATTAGCCTTGTCCCCAGCAAGCCTTGTGCAATGTATTCTAGACTGCTGTCCGGCTCCTATACCTATAACCTGTTTTGAGAATTGAGATTGACACTCTGATACAACAATCGAACATAGGTACATACTTGACCATCTCTTGCATAGCACACCGAATTCGACTGAGTGTACTTCAATGCGATAGAGGCCACCATCAAATCGCGCACGGCGGATTCGGGGAGCTGTTCAGAAAACGATTTCCAAGTCAGATCAGCGTGTCAAGACAAGACCTTTTCGTAATATTAGGGAATCGTGAAAATACTTGTAACGTATCATTTTAGGAAGAAATTGAAACTATTTGGCTACACCTACAGCTAACTGTCCAGAGTGTCCACACTTGTTCTACAAATCATGGTACCTTCACCCGTTAAATAAAGTCGTAGATCATAATTTGACACATTAGATCGAGTCGAGCTTCCGCACCTATGCAAAGACGACTGTTTAGTTTTTGCTGTGTTTTAATCTTTGCTGGTAATCATTACAGAACGATGCATCGCCGACGAAAAATATCTTTTCAACCATTTGCTGTGTTTTAATCTTTGCTGGCAATCATTACAGAAGGATGCATCGCGGACGAAAAAATCTTTTCAATGATTGATTTTTCCAACTGTTTTACGCTGGTGAAATCGAGCGAAATAACGACTCTCATCTACATCTTCCACTTGGTGCAGATAGCCTTGATATACCTTGGTGGATTTGGAGACAACGTTCTTCATCATGTCTCTGCTGATCACCGCATCGTTGCGTCTCTGCTTCATGTGAATGCCGTACAACTCGCGGGTTTCCATGACGGGCGGTTCGTAGTTTGGATCCATCTAGAAAGTGTCACACTCCAGGAGTCTTATCCAAGACCAAGTTCTAAGGGGGTTGGGAATTTTCTGCGATCACACAGGAGCAGAATGCTCAATTCTACACAATCTGAGTTGGACACAAATATCGATACTCGAGTTCCCATAGCATTGTGGGCAAAAGGCATACGAACCATGACTAGTGTGCCGCACAACTGCGACATTATGACGTGATTTGTGTTGACTTATCATAATGATAATGTCACATCCAGGTAGATAGGGCTGGGCAAAATCGAGTACCTGAGTGATTCGATTCTGAATCACGTAATATGCTTCGAGTTGATTATTCAAGTATTACTCATTATGACGTCATAACCAAATGTAATATGTAGGAAGTTCAAATATGTACCTTTTATGCGTCCACAAAGAATGTAGTGACTCCTACAATAACATTGAAGATACTGGTACAATTATATTTTTTCGACCATGCTGATCTCATTGTACTTTTTGACAATGTGTTGTTCGTAGCTTTCTACTATGTTTCGTATGCTGCGATACGGCTAACCAAGGTTTCGAGGCTACCACAGTATGAATAGTATTGAAACTAAGTTCAAGTGCTCAAATCGTTGTACCCAGCCCTACAGGTAGAGCGGTCATCATACCTTGCTACTCGTGTGATCAAATCAATACCTGAATGACACCGCTGAATAACAACTTACCGTCTGTACCGATTTCGGTCGATTCAAACTCGATGTAAAACTATTCCAAACATGCATTGACATGCTATCTTTTACCTGCAATACACAATATTTGCCGCCCTTCTTCTTCGAGAGCAGTTCCAATGCTGTAGCAGAATAACTTGGAGCAATAATTCCGTCCGAAACCTATGACAGCAATAATTTGAAACTGTCAGACGCAACATAACGTTACGAATCTTGTGTCCGGTCCCAGGAACATGTGACAAGTCAAACAAGGAAAACATACTAAGTGACCAGGTGTCGCATCACAATACATATAATATATGATAGCCTATTGATCGTTTTTGTGGGTGGGTGTGTTGCGCACTCCATAAAAGGAAACTCCAACACCTTTCAGAGATCCACAATACCGCAATATGTATCCTATAGTTACTTTGTTGGCATTCTCTCCGATGCCGATGACAAGCCATGTTGTTCTCAAACAGATCTGACCACACTATCGATCAACTTCCCAAACATTTAGCAACAACAACGCAGTAATAAACCCTCACCTCTCTGGAAATGATTCTAGCGGTAATATCATCGCATTCGTCAGACAAAGCAATAAAATCGCCAAATGAGGACATTCTATCCGCACCTGTAAAAGATCTGTGTATCACCCATGCACGATTCATCGTATTCAAAAGGCGACATACCTCTGGCTCTGGCGTAGGCTAATGCTATAGGGGTGAGAAAACCAACGAGATCGTTCACCATACAAAGTTTGGCCTGATCTGCGGACAGATCAACAGCAACGGCGGCACCTGAAGAAATAAAGCAGAATAGTTTCCAAAAACTACACGTACATTACTTGGCATCGATTACCAGCAGGACTAACGTGCTTGAAAGAGGTTGCCGCCGGCAACCCAATCGCCGCTTTCAACTCCTTCACGAGTTGCCATGCGTTGAGCGCATCGCAGAGATTGATAAATCCTGGCGATCCGTTGAGAACTGCAAAGGTTCCAGATTAATTAATTTCAAATCTACACGAAAAATTCGTCGAGCAGTTCATAGTTTCTAGATACCTAATGATCGTGGCATTTTCACAATAGGCCATATAGTTTGATACTCGGTCTAGATTGGGAATTGCCATCCACAACCTAGTATCGTACGAATCAACTTATCAAACTTGATGTGTTCAAAGCAAGTCCCAAGTCCATAATATTTCGCGAAGATAGGCCTCACCACTTCACACAAGATCAATACAATATGCTATCGATCTGGATGCACGAAGCATTGCTTGCCTACTGCACTCGCGTGCACTAATAGTCGATAGCGATGACGGCACTAAGACGGCACTAACAGTCGATAGCGATGACTGGCACGTCGTTCACTCACTAGGCCTACTGACACATAACGTTGATAGGATAGGCATACATACCCCACTACTGATTACAATAGATCTAACTAGTGTAAAATCTACAAGTATTGTGTATTTATTCGATTTATACCTACCTTTACAGCCACCAAGAAACCAAATAAATACAAATAACTTCACTCCCATGCAGAGCAAAGCCGATATTACTATTACCTACTTTGCAAAATAAATTCATTGTCTAAGTACGGATGTTATCGATGGGACTATTGCCGATCTACCAAATATCAATAAACCATATATTATGCAACTGTCATGTGTTATGTAACTATATCTATGTCACGAGACAATCCAACTTCAATGGAAGATGCAACAAGCTTCGAATACTTCATTACAGCATAACCTCTTCCAGGTACCGATGTTACTTTCCGAAGTCTACTATTGTAAAATTACCTTTGAATGGCAATTCTCCAGATGTAACGAAGACTTCGGCCGGTTTCTGGTGAGGATTCATCCCGTAACGAAGGGGCAATCTACTGCGCCCCGTGCCATAACTTTCGCGCAAATATCCAGAGATGGCATTGTCATACTGAGCAGTGTGGTTGAATGCCTCGAACAGAAAACCATTTTACACAATGTCATCGATACACATCACACAATATTTATCGATCTGGGTGAACGGGCAAGATTTAATACTTGCAGCAAATTTCCCTTACTTGCAGCAAATTTCCCTTACAACATTTCAGAAATCTTGTTTACTATGATATTTAAGAAAGCTACAAGTAGTGATATTTCATCAGATTTGGATCAATGAACCTATTTATCCATAGTTTTTACAGCGACGACAATGGTTCACCTGATCTAACAGACAACTTCAGTTTCTCACTGTCATATACAATACAACTACCAAGAATTCATTCAGCAGCATGAATCTAAGATATCTAGTGGCATCTTTAAGTGCTTCAAGACAAACTTTACGCAGAGCAACTTGCAAGGCACACAAAATCAACAATCACAAGTAAAACAAGTTACTCGAGCATTGACCAAGTCTTAGCGTTGTCGAAGCTAGGACAATCGATCCGGCTTTCGAAAAACCAGCTACCGTACCGGTACTAACCTTGAGAGCAAGCGTTTTTCTCGTGTCAAGAGACGAGTTGGCATCTTTCGATGCCTCAATTTCAGTGACCACTCTGTTGTAATCAGCCGGATCACACAGTACAGTTACACGATTATGGTTTTTAGCCGCCGCCCGCAGTAGAGTCACACCACCTGGACGAGATGCAAGACGAGATACATCGATTTAGTTCACACAATCTGACAACGTACCTACTTTGATATCCTAGTAACGTAGCACTAAGAAGCCTACCACATGATAAGAAAGGCAGAGGAATATAAGGAGCAACACCGCTCTGTGCAAAAATTGACATATATTCTTGATACTTCTTTTCATTATTGGTAGATCAGTTCCCAAACTGGGAGTCATAAAGAAATTTCGAAGTTGTTGCACTTTCAATGATTATCCTCGCAGAGTATTCAAGACAGCTGTCATATCTGAAGGTTTGGTAGTTACTTCAACATTATACATGCTTGTGGAAAATGATAGTCATTTAGTTGAACAAGTTAGCTTATTCCCGTAGTATTATTGAAAAATCCCGTAGTATTATTGAAAAATCAGGACAACCCGTTTTTGTCATGTTTAATAGGCTATCATAGTGATTCTTGCTAAGTTAGTATTCTGCGTGGTAACAGCAACTAACTCTAAATAAATTTACATGCGAAGAAGAATATTGCAATAAGAGAAGCCGCGAAACAGATCGATAAGTGTGCAATTTCGACTAGCACACCATTCGCACTAATTGGATTATTGATCATTCTGAGCAAACAGGATTTGGTAATACCGTATTCAATGTAGAGCCATCTTGAAATTTTTCAAATTTGAATTATATCAGGGTGTTGCGAGTGTTGAAAAATTTTTCGACAGAAATGGTTAACGAGCCGTTGAAACATGTTGTAGACTGTATCGACATTCCACTGCATAGCATACCAGTGATATATTGCTACATATGACACAACCGTCAGACTTGAACTGGCATACCAATATCAATCTCTTCCACAGCCTTTTCCATCGTCACTCCAGACTTCGAGATTGTTTCGACAAAAGGGTACAAATTGCATACAACAACGCTGTTGAAAAAAGTTTCAGTACAAACAATCAATCAAGTTCATGACTGCGTTTTTATTGGGATACATTACCTGATGTACTGAAAGTCTAGCTTGTCCATGTCTTTACGATCTCCTTCCGACTGACGAGCAAGAATGCCACCATGAACAGCAGGATGAAGCGTTTTAACTCGACCGCCCAGCATTTCTGGGGCCCCAGTGACATCAGACACATCCCTGTTTGAAGAAGAATCATGGGAGCGTTCAAGTTTATTCATGAATTATCATAGTTTCATCATTCTAAAAATCACAAGAACGCGATACAATGAAAGATATTAAGGTGCTGAAACGACTTGGAGTGGTCTTTGAGATCAGACACCCACCCGGGCCTAGGAGATGTAAATGGGAGGCATGCACATTGAATGAAAGTAGAAGTTGGTATAAAATGAGCGACAAAATCAGGTGGTATATGTAACGGAAGGCGAGATCGATATGTCAGGTCGTGGTCCGTTGAATGTTCAGGGCTGACTTGTATTTATGCAGAAGAAATTGGTAGAAATGATGTAAAATCAAGAGCAAAGTGATTCAGCAAACCTGACTGCAATACCAGCTTCCCGAATCCTATTTGCCGTACCTCCAGACGCAATCAGACCATACCCAAGCTTCTGCAATCTACCAGCCAGTTCCTCGAGGCCAGATTTATTGGAGACACTCAATATTGCTGAAAAATTGTAACGGTAAGCCAAGCAATCATTGTACCACACGTATGTGAAGGTATCAGCGATCTTCCCGACGACAGCAACAATTTGTGGGGGTTACAGAAGAAATAAGTTTCACGATTAGGCTACAATGCTAAACGAGCAATACAACCGACATAGCAACACAGAAGAAATGGCGATACAAACTAGTAGCTTACCGAGTTCTTGCGATTTGCTACAGTCCCCCATTATTGCAAAGAATCGTTTCGAACACTGAAATCGTCTACAGCTGACACTTTCAAAGAGATCGGAATGGTAGACGTGTCCTTGTTCCTGCTCACTTGTGATATGAGTTGAGTTCGGGAATCCTATTCAAAAAATCAGCAAAACGTGTTTGCAAATCAACGCCGCACGCACGATTGCTCTCTTGAATATTGCCGCCAGGTCATGCGCGCAACACGTGGTTTAAAATACTCTTGAGTTGTAAACAGATTTCTCTTCGCTGCCGCAGTTGGATCCCATATGTCCAAGCAGGTTAGATTTCCACCACTACGAGAATGCAGTTGGGCCGTTTGCATTAGGACTCAAATTGGCGATCTGGCCCAGGTATTTATGAAGCTACTCGTGGTATTTAATTTGGAATTCATGGGTCATTTTGTACAGTTTCACACGCAATTTCTACCAAATCAGTGGTTCCCAACCTTTTCCGACCTACGTACCATTGCGAGGTTTCATACAGTCCTCGCGAACCACCTACATAAGTTACGCGCGCCGGAGGCGGTCAAAAGATATTTCCACTGTGTTGAGGCAGCGAAACAGAAAATGAACTGCCCATTTTAAGGCGCAGTTTATGCTTTATGTCCATAAGTAATTCTTGTGGTCAAATATAATGAAACGGAATTTGGTTAGGTAGAAATACCAATGCTTTCACGACTAGATCTCTTCCCCGTATGCCGTCATTGGTGGGATTGCCCCTACCGACGACGATGATGGCTTCAAAAAACTTCAAATCAACCCTACCTAAACTAATAACTCCCTTCAGTAAAAAAAGCAGAATCTACTCGCGTACCACAGTTTGGGAACCACTGTACTAAACTAATGCTAGTACGACAGTACGTCCTCATGATTACCGGACCACAACCTGACCTATCGATTTCACCTTCAGTGACATGTCACCCATTTTTTTCGCTTGCTTTTCTATATTATCTTCTTTTACTTTCAGTGTGCAGTGCATGCGTCCTCTTTACATCGCCTAGGCCAAGGTCGGTGTCTGATTTCAAGGACTACTCCAAGTCCTTTCGACACCTTCCGATCTTTTCATTGTATCGCAATTTTTGTGGTGTATAGAACTGATAAAAATTGCTAATAATCCGAACCGAAAGGCGAAATTAGTAAATTCGTCTCGAATATATACTGTTGTTAAGAGTAAATAAGATGAGACCATGTTCGCTGAATGTTTATCATGGTTGAGTATGGTATTATTGAAGGATATAAACTCAAGTATCTTTATCTACTTGAAATATTTATTTACCAGGTAATTCTGTCCTGGATACTTGAATTCAATGTGGTGGAGAAATCAAATCCCCAGGGATCTTGATGATTGATTAAGGGATTGTAGGCCTACATATTCAAGATCTACTTATTTTCATTGTATTGCTATCTGTTGGATTACAGATCTAATAAAATTGTTAAATAACTGAACTACTACTAGAGTACAATATGTGTGACATTGAAAATAAAAAAATCACATTCCGACCTTCAGCAAAATCCCCGGTTGTCAGTGTTGACAGTCTAACCTTTCTGACTCTTTGTGAGTCCTTACAACTGATACTCCATAGCAGCCTGTCTTTTGCAACAAAGTTGTCATGAGGTATACCGATGAGCCCATGAATGTCCCGTGTAAGCACAACGTGGTGCCTACTGTCACGTCAACAGGGTTTGGGGTACTCACTGGCGCACTTGTTCCTATTTGGAGGGAATATTCACACGTGTGTATAATGTAAGTCAGGAATAGAGTCTAAACTTCCACTAAAATTGAAGCAGACTAGCAATTTTGTTCAAATGCATGGAGTCCTGAGTAAGGATGGGAATGATTTGATTGCGATTCGATTAGGCCTATCAATTATTGTCACGTCTCATGTAGCAAGACACTTGAAATATGTACATTTTATGTACGATCCAACGAAACTGAAAATATATGTTTTGCCCTGCAAAATTTTAATTAAAATGATGATGCTGAAGAAAATAATGCCTGCTCCTGATCATCAGATTTAATTGGATCTATCCTAACGACGATACAGCCTTAGTGACATTTCAAAGAAGAACATGACAAATAATTCTCAGTTATGCAGTTAACCTGCAATCGATCCGCATTACATGACGTCGACTGGAGCAATTGATACTGGTTTCGGATTTTAATACTTCAATCGCTGCGCCAGTTCAGGCATGAGTACTGCAAATTTCAAAATCTATAGGCCTATATATGTATTGTGGTAATGGGATGGCAAATCGCATGATTGTATTTCTATCACTCTTATTTAGCAATTGTCATTGGGAGATTAGTGTCTATTAGTGTAATTCTGCTTATCGGAAACGGCGATGCCAAGAGATGCATGCTCCGTGTCTGGATGCTTCACAGTAAGGACGCCTGGAGGACTTGGGATTTTTCGCGTATCCCTTCTTGACGATCCCCAACAGCAGTTATGGCGTGACCGTATAATGAACATTATGGGATCCAGAGTCGGAGGTGGCGAGTTCAACACAAAATTATCTGCTGGGCAGGCGCTGATTTGTGAAAGGCATTTTCGGGAAGATGACATCATAACATGTGAGTGGCTACTTTTACTTCTGTCTACGTGATTTTGAGGTCTGGAATCAGACAATGTGTGGAAAATTGTATTTGTCATTTAATTTGCCAAAACAATGACGTCTGTGGCCACATGGGTAACTGTAGGCCTACATACCAAATTTAATGGGTTGTTAATGTGATGTTATCGCAGTTGTGATCATTGCCTGGAAGGTATGTTGTTCAATCAAAACTTATTGGTGCCTCGACAATTTTGACTCGAGTCAAGTTGAGTCATTTTCATCACCGAGTACAAGTCAGGGAGCAACGGGTCGAGTCCAAGTCATTGTGTGAATACGCGAGTCGGAGTTCAAGTCATAGTGTTTACTATTCAGTAGCGAGTTCAAATCAGGCTCGGCTCGATTCTGTGAAAATCTTGGCTGATATAAAAGGCCTTGGATTCATAATATAGGCTTACTTATTTTCTCACTTTAAAAATGTTTATTCAAACCGATGAAAGACGGTTTCTGAGCCGAATTTTCAATTATCGATCTTGATAAACGAGATTTGAGTAAGTCATTTAGAATGTGTCGACATAGGCGCCGAACGCTAACTTTCCTTAGGTATGCGAGTTCGATGACGTCACAAAGGAATGACGTCATGATCTGACAGATTTGATAATTAGGGTTAATATAGCATCAATTCATGAGGGTTAAGTGCATGCATAAATGCCAATTATGCAATATCTTCGTGTTAACAAACTTGCGCGTATGATAAGCTTGCCAACGAGTCCGGAGGTGCTGTCAATTAGCGAGTCCCTGATCGCTAGCGAACAATTTAATGCGCCGCTTATCAACGCTTATTACGTAACCTCGGTGACGATTTGCGCAGGGCAAAATGTCCGAGTTGTTATGGAATCTGTTCTATAATGGCACCGATTTCAGGTTGTTCAAACCTTTCTCATCTTTTACAACTCAAGCCTTGACAGTTGACACACATCTTCTGGTGGTTATGTTTAGGTATTATCGGAATTCACTTACGCATGCACGGCGCACTCACAATCGCAGGTGTGTGCGAACATTCGGTGTCATTCAGTTCAGCGATGTCGCTCTTTAATTACAATCGCTAACCAGCAAACACCTCACGGCATTGTCACCAAGCCATCGAGAGATTGGAGCTGACGCATGCTATTGCTAGGCTCGAGAGATCGGAGCCAACGCATGCTCGGTTCTAGACGCGATAGTTGGCCAGCGATGATGGTCCGTGGACATATGAGCATGCGACATTACAGCATGCGAGACTTCGGCATGCTGCGACAATTTGGCATGCGACACATGAGCATGTGGGTTAAATTACGGGTTAGGGGTAGGTTAGGATTGGATTTATGGTTGGGTTAGGGTTTAGGTTAGGTTAGGCTAGGTTAGGTTAGGTTAGGCTATGTTTCGGGTTAGGGTAAGTTTTTGGGTTATACAGTCACATGCCGAAGTGACGCATGCTGATGTGTTCCATGCTGAACTGTCGTTTTCCATTGTGTCGCATGCTCATATGTCGGGCAACCAGCGATGATATCTTTCGTACCAGGCCTGTTGCAGATGCGATTGTGTAGGCAAGCGATAATTTCGTGTGCGCCAATGTAGATGCGTTAGTGCAAGCAACGATGGTCCAGTTCGCACCGGGCCTACTGCTGATGTGATTGTTCATAATGCTCAAGCGAGAGAAACTAGGCTTGTTAGAGACGCGATAAATCAGGCAAGCGTCCCAAGCGATGATTGCCGAGCGAACGGCAATCAATGACATAATTTCGCGATCATCTCAGCGGGAGATCGCGTCGCGTTACATTGTGCACAGACAAATCTCGCTAATTGACAACGCGCTTGTCGCTAATTGGCCACGCGCAACGGGTTACCTCACTCACATAAGCGGCAGCAGGTAATGTCGTAAATCGAAATACATTGAGATTCGTTCTAAATAACACAATCAGGGCTTATGCTGATTCATGCCAAACCGAATTCTAGGTATGCCGCAACCTAAAAAAATCTCTAGGTATGCCTGGCATACCTTGCATACCCAGGTTCGGCACCTATGTGTGTCGAGTCATGCGCAATCACTCGAGTACAAGTCCAGTCAATACACAAATTGACTCCAGTCAAGTCATTTTCCATTTTTAAGAAATTGACTTGAGTCAAGTCGAGTCAACGAAAAATTGCGAGTTTAATCGTGACTCGAGTCATTACAACCCTGATTGCTGGTGCACATAAGGAACTGTGCCATGTGTGCATCTACAGAGTTTTAAAAGAACAAAACCATTAAAATATGATTTCCACATAAAACGAAAACAGTATAATGAATATTCATTGCAAATCTGCTATTCCCTTTCAGATACCAGTTAACCTTGTAAAGTGTCGTCGTGTTGATCTGTCGAAATGATGCCAATAGCTTGATAACAAATGACCTTGTAAATATTGGAGATTTAATTGGCAATTTAGAAAGACTAGGTTTCCATTTCGAGCTCCAATCCTGCGTACGCTAGCCTATTACACACACCTTACCGCCACAATGGGCACAACACAACTAATGATCTGGCCTAAATGTCTGCAACCAATGATGGCCAAGACAGGTGTATCATCATAATTCACGTATATGAGTGTGTGTCATGGCCTCCAGAGAACATCTGATACTGTCTCCCTAGAGAATTCTCTTTAGAGAACCATTCCAATAAATATTGGAGATAGAATCGGCATTGGCATTTCAGGGGGACGGGGTTTCGATTTCAAACTCAAACCACACCACCTCCGTACGGCACTGCACACGTCGTGTTCATGAAAACACGGCATTCATAGTCCGGCTACTGATCGCGCCTAATTGCCTGTAATGAATAATGGCGTGACATCACATATCATATGTATTAGTTTTTGTATCTTGGCCTCCTGCTTAACCCATGAGACTGGATCGCGGAACCCCGGTTAAGAGCCACTCGTCTGGTGTCAATCTCAATTTGATAGTTTTTTTATAGTCACGTCATTTTCAATTCACCACCGAGTCAAGTCCAAGTCGGTGAATAGAAGGTCGAGTCCCAGTCGTTGTGTGCACTGTTCAGTTTTGAGTTCAATCCGGTTCAACCCACTTTCTTCAACTCTGCTCAAGTCATATCTGATGGCTCGCATTCATAATATTGCAATTTTCCTCAGGCCTAACAGTTTCTGGCCCTATTTTCCAAGTATCAGGATTGGTAGACGAAATGCCAGTTGTAATGTTGTGACTTTACTATTCTACGCAGTTACAATGGAATGTCTGTCTTGGCTGTCCTAGTCTGGAGTCATATGACGTGGTTCGAGTCAAGTCATTACAACGTGGTGTCTACTGATGAAGACATATCTCGTATCACCTCTTTTCATACTACATGTTGACTGCTTTTAGTCAGTACTTTGGAAACTTCATTAAGCTATAATTGTGGCTTAACCATCCTAATGATCCTATGTATTTGTTTTTCATAGTCGAAAGCAATGGCGACCGTCCTAAAACACGAAGACTAAAGGGATTTGCCATCCCAGTAAAGAACTTGCCCAGGTTGAAAACTTCAGATCTCAAAGTAAGTTCATCATGTAGTTGAGAAACGAATTGAGTTTTGTCACGTGTCTACTGACACAGATTCATCCTGGAACTGAGGACGACAGGTTAGCAAATGCTTCATCCACGGGTCAGTCCTACAGCCTCAAAAGAAAGTTTTGTACCATAGGTAAGATTGGATTTTGAAGTGACCATGCCATGGGATGTCTATAACAGTGTTGAGTAGAAGTCATTTCGAGTCGCTGCAAATTGTGTCTCTGGTTATGCATTTATACCCATCTGAAGAAGAAGAATCTTCACACAGTCGCACACCTTCAGTGTGGATTCGAATTCAAAATATATCATTTATCAAACGTTTACCCATTATTTTTTTAATCCTATTTGCAGTATCATGTATAGCTTATGATGGATTCAGACATGTGTGCTATGCATAACTTGAACTGTGTGGAACCTCAGCTTCACGCAGACGATACTTCTTGAATAAATTTCTGCCTGTTGGTTATGACATTACAATGTCAGTCCGAGCCATTACGACAGCAATTAAGGGCATGTAGGAGATGCTTTGTCTGTGATGTTGCTGCTGATGGAATTGAACATATTGAAATGAAATATGTTACAATATGTAAAAGACTGTTACTGGGTCACTTCCCAGAATCACTGAGAGATTAAAAATGCTCTGAAGTAAATAACTGATGACTTGAAAATAGACTATTTCATATTTCTCATGTGTAGAGTCCTGTCCAATAATTTGGGGCAGTGACTCGAGTCATCCCAACATTGGTGTATGATGTATTGGTTTGCAGGTGTTGGTACAAAAGACAATGTTTCATCGAAGAACTTCACTTGTCAAGTCGGAAAAAGCTATGTAAGAGGCTGACGCCTCGAAGGCTGTCTTGCGGACCGGGGTTTGTTCTTGTGCGTGCAACAGCAGCCTGCTTCAGAAAGGCTTTTGAGATCGGATAAGATGTTACGTAGAAAATGAATCAACCAATCTCCATGTGTATTTTCAACTTCACTGTGAATCGTGATTTACCTTTCTCTCTTACGAATCAATAAGCACTAGGAGTGTGGTGAAGTGGGTCTGTACATTGGGACGTGATTATACACCAAGTTCTTTGTACATACATTGATTCATCGACGGCAGCAAATCTGCTAATTGCCTCTTGACATTAATCTGCCGTAGCTATATCATGTTTGTGAATGTGAATATGTGGTTGACAGATAATATAGAAAACAACGATGTCTTCACGGCATCAAAATTAAGAACTATGATGATTTGGTTTTGGCCCCTTGTCTTTTCCATGAGAATGTGTTGAGAGTCCGGCACCCACAATGAAAATATTTTCTTATCCGTGTTTTCATAGTTCATCCATTTTTTAGTTGAACGTGTCTTTGAGATAACGCAGTATTAATACAATCATGAACGGACGTGATTTTCTGACTTTGCCTGAAGGTTCAGGAGCACCCTATTTGCGAATACCAGCTACTGTAAGTTCTATTCATATTCGAGACGAATGTTGCGATCCATGGCGTTGTGGGTTGGATAGGCCAGACAGCACACCCACAAGACAGTTATCTAAAAATATTCACGTCGTAATGCGATGTTTATTGATTATGCTTGTATATATGATCATTAGGGCAATTTTTTGACCTAAAAAACGGATGATTTTGCCCTAATGTATGCAAATTAGGTGTTTTCCCACATAATGTTTGAATTGTACTAATCTTTATTTCTGGTTCGATCTGTCTATCCTTGCGAAGTCGTTCAGCCTGAAAAATCTATTTTGACTCAAAAACTGACAAATTTTTTCATGAAAAACGTGATTTTCACTACATCTGCCCTTACGAAGAATTCCGGTAGTTAGGCCCACATCACGTATTATGGTAGAAATAATTAAAATCGGTAGTAGCTGAGT
>ATSW01084663.1:0-13118 GCA_000444245.1 Botryllus schlosseri
GACTCAGTTCGCAAAAAAATGATGTGTGTACTTTTCCATTGTATGTAAGAATTTTATTTTTATTTTATTGAGAGGAATTTAGGGTGATTATATATCTGTTGCCTACGCAACGGCTGATCTTAATCTTTTCAGTTAGCCTACTGGTCTTATTCATAATCTGGCGTCTCTCCGCTAAGCCGTAAAATTCATCACTATAGGCTCAGGGATACATAGTAGCACAAACTGAACACATTTGCACGACACAATAGCCAGCGTATTGCCTCGCTGCTCCACGAACACTTGGAAACATTACAATTCTTGAAATAAATAACGGATCCGCAGGGGCATTGCCATCCCGTTCAGAATTGTAATAACCTTGCCGGAATAGTAGCGACAATGGGGTTCTGACATAGGTTTGATAATATTTTCTGTTCGAGTCGTCATTTAGGCTCTGTCCTTGCGAAAAGCTGCCCAATTTCTGAAGCTATTATTTTGGATTAGTGCGTTTCCTTTTAGTGAAGCTAATTTAATTGTCCTTACAAGCACTTACATGAATGATTTTAAATAATGGCAATATTATGTAATATCTATCTATTAACATATCACGCGCAACTCATGCATCATCGCAACGTAGATATAGCGACAGGGATATACTCCTTGATGCTCAGTGAAGCGATATATTTACTATATGTCGCTATATACCCCGGGGCAACTTTATTGCTGCTACTAGATATTTTTTGACCCTATCAATTATGCTCCAAGTATGAAGCATACATGCGAACATGATAAAGACAGGCCAAAATGAACACGAAAGTCTGTTATGGCGACTAATGCTTATGTGAACGTAACACACAATATTAACACAATCTAAAGCCAAACAATTCATATATTGTGAGTCATCGTCACGAAGTACGCTCGCTCAGGATAGTATTATTTCAATCCAGCTATAGGGACACGCGCATTGATAAAATCCGCTGTACCGCAATCGAAGAACATAGCTAATAGTTGGGATATGACCATCAGATTGGATTTACAAATCCGAGGATAACTAAATTCATCTCACAATTTATTCACCATTCGGTTTGTTCAGTTTTTGTTTGAGACTACGAGTTTAGTAATTATTCCTTTACCAAGTAATTAATTGTTGGTCAACCCGATCAATTCATCGTTATTCAAAAACTGGCCTCCGTCCGCTACCGCTAGTCTTCCGTGGTAGTACATTCTAATGTCATAATCAATATACTTGACTTCTCAGTAAGCTAGTCACTGACAGCGAACTTCTTTAGCATGCTCCAAATGCCGAACTTATATGGTCGTCAAGTTATAGCCTTATGTCATAATAGACAGAAACCCACCGAATACACAAGGGGTTGTGATGACGGGTTGTGTACCGTACAAACAATGCTTCATATGTAGCCTACATTTCATGTCATACTGGAAATTATGGTAGATTTTGATTCATGATAACAATTATGTAAACTGATAAACGTCAACTTCCATTTCTCTGAGAACCACACGTCACCGTCAGGGGAGATGTGAGTGTCAGAGACCTCTGCTCTATAACGCGTATGGCCGAATGTGATCGGGTAGTTATGATCTGTCTTGCACATTGCAGAGTCAGAATACGCCACCCCAAAGTGGTCGGGAAGTCGATGAATAGCCCACCTGAAATAAACTTGATTGAAGCATAATTTAAATTGATAGATCACACTAATAAGCATGCTAGCCAATATCTGCATGCCGGCATGCGAGTCTATTCGAAAGGTCGTATACTGTGAATATTAGCATGGTAAAAGGTAGTAGTCGCGCTTATCTCCCGTAAGGGTCTAAGGCGCCACGGTCCGCAATTTCCTTCTGGTACATGTTACCTTGAAATATAATTCATCATTGGCCATATATGCGGATCAAAAAGGTCTCAAATATACACCGCCAAGAGATAAAAGCGCATACAGCATATATACATGCATAGTATACATATAAACATGCAGCCATAGGACAGCTTATGCAATATTGAGTTCTTACCTGAGTCGTGCTTTGACTGACATTTAGTTCTTACCTAAGTCGTCCATAAGGATAACTGATTACGTTCTTATCTGAGTCTACCCCAAAGGATGACTCCCTAAGTCCCGACCGAGCTCACCCCAAAGGATGACTCACTTTCTTTTTCAGCCCCAACCGAGGGCTCATATACACTATATATACTCTTTTTTCAAACCAAATACTTTTTTTGTTTTTCTAATAATATTATCATGACGTAATTCCAAATTTTTGATAATTTTAGGACTGACGTGACCAAATTTGAAAGCAAACAGAAAAAGGAAAAAGGAAGGAACCTGTTTTTCCTGTTCCAGTTCGTGAGAGATAAAATTAGACAAAATAGCTAATGAAATATTATTCCTCTTATCTGGTTTCCTTGGGGCAGAATCTGCCAACTCATTCTGTAATTCAACGCGCGAAACCGAACAATTATCCTAAAATAGACCTCAAACATTAAAAAAAATTCCTTCGGTCAATTATGAACAATTATGTTGAAGTCGCAAGCTGTATTAAATAAAGTCTCTGAGATCGGAGGACAGGTCCGCCATTGTCAACATTATCGTGTTATGATATAATAAGTTAGGTATATTAGACAAGGAAGATATATAGTATACCAGACCCCTCCAGGGAACAGCTTAATTCATATCCGCACAAGTTATCCGGTCAATATTTAATACCCAGTTTCACGATGACTCTCCGAATCCAAAGACACAATTGAACTAATAGATCTTCAACAGACAAATTCCGCATTGCTGCTTGCTATGTTACTCAAGTAGCATTTCGGCGTTGTACTCAAATTCAATAGAGTAACTTACATACCGATATCTTCTTGAAATAGAAGAGATTGCCCTCTTCAATCTTCTTCAATCCTTGCTTGTTTTCTTGAATTGTTTTCTTGATCCCAGTGGAACTGATACTGACTTTCCAAGTCAAGTATACCGACTTATATGCATTTCCGTCCCGCAAAAAAAGGAAAAAAGAATCCTCTATCTGTTACTTCCACGCGCACTGATGACGTAAAAATTTCTAGACCAACAGGTTTTTTTGCCCTTGGAATCTTCAAGAATGCCCCAAATTAGGTAATGACACGTAATTTTCATTTTTTTCATGAGCGAAAATGCCTTGTCACGTAATTCGTATTCCTTTCTCTTCTATAAACCCACCCCCGGATATTTCTGGAATCTCACATCACAGGAAAAAAATGGGGCAAAGCATGCCACAAGGATTGCAAATGAAGGAAAAAAATGTGTGCGGTGCAAAAACCTCGTTTAAGGTTCGCCGCGCACATTTCTATTCCGCTTAGGCTACTTAAGTAATTTAGAACTTACGGCAGAAGGGCCAACGTTAATTCATAAATCGTAGTATTTTTATGTCAGTGTCGCAGATAAGCGTCGATTTTAAGGTGTCGGAGCCCATATGTCAATATTAACCTGATAGCTAAAATAGCTAGGAGGAGGTGACAGGTTTTGTCGGCGCTCAATCGCAGGTTTGAAAATAAACGGTTTTTACAATAAAATTCTACTGACTCACATATTCAGTCTATATGACTGTATTGGTTGCAACGAGACCACCTTTATTTACACCTTCCGCCATCATTTTACCTGTCGAAGGCCAGTAATTCAGTTCCTAATTCGAGTCACTCCAACTGAATCATACAATCTTGCCGCAGGCACGACAAGGCGAGCCAAATATATCGTTGCAGCGTAGCGGCATTTCATGATACGCTGCAACACCAATGGGCCACGGGATAAAATCACACAGAGATTAATTCCACCACACCTACCCGAGTGTTGGTGGTTTACCCAGGCTCTTTCTAGCCATTCAACCCGATCACACAACACTAGGATTCCAGACCGATTTAGCCAACGGTCAACTAATACCACAGATATTTCTATAAAAATGGAGATGTTCCGTAATGGAATACCTCTATTCTCTATTTAGATTACTCAAGTAGATTTAATCAACTATCTGCGACCCAATCACTTAATTTTTCTCTCGTTTCCATTTTCCGGAATAGAAGTAGCCCTTGATCAGAAAACCCGAGTAATTGGGGCAGTCCTTACGAAGTATCGAATTTTTCGTGGTTACTTCTACTTCCGTTTCAGAGGAATAGAGTTGGAAATGCCATATTCTCACAGAGATCATTTTGATTACAATTAGATGTCCACATTTGTCGCCCATCCGATTCCTACAAAACTGCCACGAAAATTTTGTCGTGATGGACCCTTCCTTTTGATATTATCGCGATGTCTCGGATGGGACATTCTTTTACTACTTTTATCATAACGATCTCGTGCACTTTTTTTTAGAAAGTATGATTGACATAATAGCATACCCCATTTAAATTCCTGAAATTCATGTTATTTATTATTTTTCATTCTTATCATAAAGATCTTCGCGTGTTCTCTTCATCAGCTCCATATAGTACCATCATGCAGTGTGCACCGTAGTAAATGCCTTCATTTATATCAGATACTGTTCCATTCGGTCAATCACAAACTTATCTACTATTTTCATCAATATCCCGTCCATTAAAAAATTCCTACGTATTATCAAAATATCTTCCGAGTGTTCCCTATAGACATATAATGACGTCACGGGCGTTTATTACACTTGTTACGATTTTTAAATATGTAATTCAGACTATATACAGAAAAAAAACTTTGAAGTGGATGGAAATCGCGCGGAGCGCGAACATTTTTTTCAGTTGCGCTCAGCTTTGCGCCCCCCTTCAGATGCTTTCACGCCCCCGAGGGGGCGTGCCCACCAGTTTGAGAACCACTGTCTTAGAATTATCATGGTGAAGTATACTAAGAAATGGTTAATCAAGTCCCTGTATTAATTCGATTTTTAGTACGCATTTTATCAATATTTAACAAAAGTTTCTTTAGACTCTCGCGGGCCGCACAGAACGGTGTTGCGGGCCGTATGCGGCCCGCGGGCCGTAGTTTGCCCACCCCTGCTCTATACGATGGTAGATAGCAGCCCTCCTACGAGGCCGGCGACGCGATATCTTGCGCACGAGATGCGATTGCTCAGGCTCACGGTTATGTCGTGCACAGTGCACACTGCACAGTGCACACCCACGCATGTTGGAGGTGCGACTGATGAATTAGCGAGAACTCATTACGTCCCATGAGTTCTCAAAATATTGAAGAGCAATCAGAATTCTAGCAATCCCAACAGATATATATAGTGTGATGGCATTGAAGGTTATGGCTGTTGATTAGAGAATTCTGAAATATGAAATTCGGACTACAGACAAGAGCAATAACCATGAGCTCGAAGTAATTCGCGCCCCAGCGCGAAAACTTTCGAACTCAACTGCAGCTGTGCGCCCACCCTCAAATGTTTTCACACTATAAGTGATCTATATAAGTAACAAATATTCTAAATCAGATTAAAATCATAATATTTACCAAAGCTTGAATGCATTTTGAAGAAATTAGATTTTGAATAGACGAAGTCTGGTTTTGGTTCACAATATGCTGCAGAACGTGCACCAGGATTGCGGTGCCGCTGAAACTATAGAAATTAATTTCTATACTGAAACTTTTGCAGTCGTTCGCCTGAAAAAGCAGTTAAGCATTGACGGTAAGTTAGGCTAGCGAACGCAAGTACCTGGCCAACTCACCCTGCCGAGAAAACTTTGCAGTGAATTGCAGAGATATAGATTGAGTGAGGTATCTTTGCATAGCTGGAAGCAGAAAATAACTAGCAGAAAAGAACTAATATCGTCCAAAGCAGTGCTTTTCAACCTTTTTGAGCTCCATTCGCACTTTGTTTTGTAAAATAAATTTCATTCGCACACACTAATCAAAAATTGTTATACAAAAAGAAGATGAAGATACTTAACAACATTTTGTTCAGATGTGCAACAAATTGGCTACTATGTATCCTAAACTATCAAGTGTCTCATTTAAAAGGCAACTTTTTTCGCTCGTTTTGATTTCAACTATTTCACTAAAACCCTGACACAAAGGTCCCGGAGGCTCCTGTTTGTCGAAAGAGTGGAAAACCCACAGGTTTGTGTTGGGGCTTTTGCCTTATGTCTTGGAATATAAGTGCAAAACGATCAAGGAGAGTATGCACAATAGAGCTCGCTACCTCATGATCATTGCTTCAACTACTGTCTCGCGAGTATGTGAGAAGAGCAAATAAACTCACGATACTGTGTGTTCTGCTCTTCACCTTAATCTAACTTGAGAATTCATCACAGTTTAATAATGGTAAAGCAGCTTTCAAAACTACCACCAAACTCTCAATTTTGTGGCATCTCGCGACCCGAGCCTCACCCAGTTACATTACAGTTGCATGCTACGATTTTACGGACATGTATGACATACAGAACGAGCATACTACAATTCTACCCCACACAGCTCTTAAAAAATGTCTGACGCATGCGCATTAAAATTAGGGCGAATTAAATTCACCTACGTGTCGCAGTTTTAGTACTGTTTACGGATCATACCCATATCGAAAGGTTTGGCCATACAGTATCGGTCATTTTTAGACCAAGGTTTTGTCGCCGCTTATGTTCTTGGCACCGCCTTTTATCAGCGGTTTGTTGGCCAAAACTTTACGTCTTTATGTGCCCCGACGCAGAAGGGGTCAGCCTCGAAATGAATGAGTCTCATAGGCCTGAACTCGCTCGTTGCACACCCCTACACTAGTTCATGCCGACGGTCTTCGACCATGTTTTCTAGAAAAAACAGTCGGACAAATCTTATCATAAATTCTAATGATAAGCCAAGTTTTGTTTGATTGTTGGCCAAAACTTTACGTCTTCATGTGCCCCGACGCAGAAACCGTTGGCTTCGAAATATTGAGTATCATAGGCCTGAACACGCTCGTTGCACACCCCTACACTGATTCATCCCAACGGTCTTCGACCATGTTTTCCAAAAAACAGTCTGACAAATCTTATCGTGAATTATCATGATAAAGCCATATTTTCTGCGTGTCTCGCTTATTGGCTACAGTACCCAACACAGCGAACTTGGATATGTAAAAACTATCGCAGGATTTTTTGCAATAAATTCAACAAATATTACATACATATTAACAGATAGCTCTGGCATCGTGTCGATCCAAAATTATACCCTTTGCTGTCCATACTTTAATAACCCTTGAAGGGGTAAAAATTTACGTTACAGGAACTTTCAAATGTGAGTCTGTGATGATGGTCATTCTTCAGCCTGTCGCCGGCTCAGACGGGCTGATATACTGTATGTCTCCCACTACACCCGCTTCCGTCATTTGGTTACGTAATAATTATAGTGAGAAAATATTAATTCACCACGGCTTGTGAGAGCTACGATTAGTGATGCGTCATAAGTTAAACAGGTTTTTACAATTGTGTCGCCACTATTAAAGTTACACTGCCCTTGAAGTTCCTATTGGGTTTATTTGAATCATTCCACGTTAGAAAAATTAACGATCATTCACGATTCTCATTCGCACTTGATCCGGATTTTCATTCGCACTATTCGCACCACCTTCGTCATTCGCACTGCAATTTTTTTCGTTCGCACTAGTGCGAACCGTCACACAGGTTGAAAAGCACTGGTCCAAAGTAAGAGACTGGGAAAGTTTTCTCTCGAGCTATAAAACAGTTGTTTGGTATTTAAGTAAATACGCAGTTGATCAATTACTAACCTGCACCTTCACTGTCATATAACATTGACATTGTAGTCCATACCAGTTATACCCGTTACACCTAGACTCATAGGCGCTGAACTCAAGTATACTGGGTATGCCGCGCATGCCTCTAGGAATTTTTTTAAGTAGGCCTACTATGCATCATACCCTGAATTCGGATAGGCCTGCAACTGACTGGCTGGTGAATTGATCGATTTAGCAATGAGCACTGTATTTCGTAGAGCTGCTGAACACATGGAAATCAGCAGCAATACATTCAGACGCTTTAGCAAAACACCGTCCTTTTGAAATGGCCATTCGGACGATATCATTCAGTTGTAATTTTTTCAGTCAGATTTTATCACTGTGGCGCCGCGCGGCCACGGCCAATTACCGAAAAGCGTTTTTCCAATTAGCGAGGATGGTTTGTGCACAATGTAACGCGACGCGATCTCCCGCTGAGGCTATGTGCTGTGTCTATTTCTATAGGCGTAAAATCTGGCGATTGTCGTCTCCTGTTGTGCAGGAATTAGGGCTGGATAAAATCGAGTACCTGAGTGATTCGATTCTGAATCACGTAAAATGCTTCGAGTCGGTAGATGGAATATCACTCAATATGACGTCATAAAAGTATGTAATATGTCAAAGTTCAAATATGTACTTTTTATGCTGTTATCGAATGTGAGATTCGATAATTCGACTATTCATTACAGTAAAGATACTATGGTATTTTTCGACCATACCGATTTCATTGCACTTGGAAGCATTGTTGAGGGATGATAGTGATTTCGAAAATGTGCTATTTCCAGTAATATTCGTAGCTGTGTACAGTGGCGTAGTAGCCACTTGTCGGTAATGCCGCTGCACCAGGGGCGGCAAAATGGGGCTGCACAGTGCACAGGGAACACTGCCGGCTAAAAGCAGCCTAATTTGTAGTCATATAGCTGACAACCAGAGAACTAAAATGTAATCAAACTGGTCTCAATCGAAAGCTAGTGTCGCACTGATTCCGATTATAATGTGACCATGGCAATGTAACCGTAGATTAAGAAAAACGGATATCAAAAAAATCATTCCACATCTTTGCGTACTCGGACGTTGCTACGAAACCGCCCCTTTCCAGCTGTCTTGCAACAGATATTGAGAGTACCTGCTCAATGAAATTATAGAAATTAAACATGGAACGGCAACGACAGATTTTGCAGCTTCGTTCCGCTTCGCTTAGCCTAGAATCCGTCCTGCAAGTCTGAAATATCGGCATTGTTCAGAACGATCGGGTAACCGCAACACAACACACTGGCCATAACAATGAACCGTTGCGACTCTCCGATTGTTCGAACAATGCCGATATTTCAGACTTGGAGGACGGATTCTAGGTGGATCAGTGCCTGATCATTATTTCAATTTATATTTTCGGAATCGGTGCAACAGTAGCTTTCGATCAAGTCCAGATTCAATAATTTCTGCGCTCGGGAAGATAGCTTTTGGATTGCCGGTTGGATTGTCGCTTATGAAAAACAATTCTCTACTCCAGCCTCGGCGAAGCGGAACGAAGCTGCAAAATCGGTCGTTGCCGGTCCATGTTGAATTTCTATAATGAAATTAAACTCTGTTTCATTTCTGAGTTATTAATAGATTGCTACGATTGTAATTATAAGATCACTCATACCTGTGCTGCATATTTCACGGACATTTTCGAGCGAGAATTTAAATAGCTATGGGCATGCTTGAGTTAAGAAGGCTGATGTAGATCACTGGACCACAACTCTTTGTAGATAACTTCCATATGTTTCCACAGGATTTGCCCCGTTGGTGATTTCAGTGTATTTTTAGCATGGAATTTCGCGCGGTCTGAATATACCCAATATTTAAATATATGTTGGAATGAAACTTTCAGTGAGAATATTTACCTTAAATAAATGAGGAGGATCTGGCCATAAATAGATAAACCTATCCTGGCTGAACGGGTTTAGTAGCTTATAATCGGTATCGAAACCGTCAATCAGATTGGAGAAGAATTTCCGATTGTTGGCAGCACCATCCGCGCCAATGATATATATACAATGATTGGAAACTCAAGTGAGCTCTGCGTTTGAGCGCGTCGCGAGTGATGCTTCACTACAGGAATGAAATCGATGTAAACAAACGGTTCGCCAGCAATCTTTCTTCAGGAACTGGCGTTAACGTAGTGAAAAGTTTTTTATCGAGACCTCTTTTGCACGTGAATTGTGTGCATACCTATCATTGGTGCATACTGTACAGGTTTTGGCCAATACCAGTAGCATGGCTTAATATTCAGACGAAACTGATGTACCAGTGTGCCTACGTGATGAACATTGTGATCGGAGGTGGTCTCGCAGTATCAAATAAAGGTGGATACTTCATAGTACGAGCTAGAGTTGGGATCAGGTCACTATCTTCAAGTCATTACAAATTTTTAATCAAGTCACGAAGTCATTTCTAATTTTTTCAAGTCAATTCAGGCAGGTTCTAAAACTGACTCTGGAGTCAGGCCTTCTGAAGTTGTGAAAGTTGGCAAAACCTACTTGAGGATATCGCAAAAAGCATCACGTTTTTGAAGTAATAATAGTCATTATTCCTTTGTTACGGACATTCATCTTGTGATCCGAATGCTCATATATACAAATGAGTAAAAATAAAAATATTTTTGTTTGATACATATCAGGAGTAATCGTCAGCAGCTTTTAGATGCAGTATACAATTGACTAACAGATGTATACAAAGTAAAGTCTAACTCATTTCTTCATACTACTCGTGTACTTTTCAGACCGTTCATTTTCTGCTTCAACAAGTAGATTTCAATATCCAATTGACTAAGAAACGTCTGCAAAACCTGGTCTTAACCTACTTTTTCAAACTACGGTACTTCATGAGTACAATTTACCATGATATGATGGTATATCTTATAAGTGTATGTGTGCGCAAGAGCGACCCACAATAGGTAGAAAGTTCCTGCCATTGTCCATGTCAGGTTTGATGGACTTGTACACAGCCAATGATCTATAAATGATTGTTCACAGCATATACTTTGTATAGTCATTGAATTGTAATGTTGTCCATGTCCAGTCCAGTTTGTCTGTCAACTCTTACAATCATAGCTGACTTGCGAGATGGTGACTTCGAAGAATGGGACGGAATAGAGGCTATCCAACAATCCCCTTCACTCAACAAATCTCCGAACTTACACATCACCATCTATTCCCTCAACGGTCCAGGTGATCATGGAAGAAGTTGATCGAATCCGAGAATCATAACAATGTGTCATCGCATGGGTATTACCAAGAACCAAAATCATAGTTAACGGAAAGCATTTAAGTCAAGTGAATATGTAGCAAAAAGGGATTTTCATATTTATGCAAATTACAATATCAGATATACCTATGTTTAAGCCATTCGATAAATGTACTGTCTGCATCTATTTTTGTTGTAATTTATGAAACTGTGCTGTGCTATTACGAACAATCGAATAACTGTGCCTAGTAGTTGATAACACCAATGTTTCTTGTCACGTAACAAAAATATATATTCTCAAATGTTATCTTTTCGAGCTTTCTTATCCTCTCTTTATGACAATAACAGGACAGCAGTTAGATGGTAGAGCAGCGATCTCACATGACGTTGAACATCGGAGGGCATTCAAGCATCAAGTACCATGGCATTTGAACACTAGTATGTTTCAAGCCTCTTTAGAAATCAATTATTCTTTGAAAATTACCATATCGCAGGTGCGGCCAGATTTCCTGATCAGAATAAAAATGATTCCAATAACGGATCAAGACTCAATCTCTTGGTGATAATGAGGTAGTCTGCTCGATGGATTGGCAAAAATGTCCGTATCAAATTTATCATTGATGTTGTTTTCTTGTCTCTTTGATAAGCTTTCCTGCTCACGAATTTCGTTGCTGTTTCTGGGGCATAAGAATATCTCCAGTTTCGCAGTAGCGGCATATCTTTTTCCAGCTAGTACAAGTGAAGAAATATTATCTGGAATGCAATATGGCTTAAATGGCAGTTGTAGCTGAACTTGGTTGTCATATTCACAAGGCACACGAAATTATCCACAGGTTAATAACTACAAACAATATGTCGCGACTCAGCCTCACCATCTCAACGTTAATAAGGCCAAAAATAATGAAGACAAGATAGAGCGAACGATTGTATTGTGCAAATAGAAAATCAATAGCCGCCTCAAAGCAAAATCAGCGATAATATCCTCAAATTCAAGTTTTTGATCGTAGTCTCTTTTTATAGACAGAATGGATATAGAGTTGATAACCGATCATCATTCATGGCAGAACGTAAATAAGACTTAATCAGTTTGAGCTTTGAGAAGCTCGCCTCACACAGCTCGTTATTGAAACACCAATGGTCAGATAAAATTTCAGACACGAGCATAAATATGGTGTTGGATCAAGTAGCTTTGCATTAACTAACCACTGTTAAACATCGAACGCTGTTGCACTACCATCAAACGTGGTTTCACTGCTCCGCACCAGTCTCTTAACCCTTTTAAAATCTCAAGTTGAACAACTTCATATGATCATATCTTAATTTCTGTCCGTTCTATAGAGGCCTCATATTGGTTTGTACGAAAAGCTAGCAATCTTCTGATTTATATGATTCGAAGGTATAAGGCATGACAATTTTTGCAGCTAACTCCAAAAAGTCCACCTCGTTGTTATAAGTGATTCTAAAAGCGCTGGTGAATAAATTGTGACTTTCGCTTTGCAACAGCGCGTGGGAATTCAAAAATCCAAACATATCATTCAAGTGGTGTATGCCGGTAAACCTAGTTTCAGCTTCAAGTTTAACTCTGTCCAAAGCTTGAAACATGCATCGTCTAACTTCTTCAACAACACTAAGGCCAGCACCTTCTGATTGTTCGCCAGGCATTCTCCTTTTTCTGCGAACTCTCCGAACAATCAGCATTGACGGCTATTTCGGAGTGGTTCCATCGCCATGTTAACATATTAATTCGTGTTTTCGGAATCAGCGCGACACTAGCTTTCGATTGAGACCTGCTTGATTAAATTTTAGCTCACGGAACGCCAGCTAGGACTACCAATTAACGCTTCTTTTAGCTGGCTGTGTACACTGTGCCGAGCGAGACAGTGTATAATGGTGATGCGTCCGGCTTCTTGATCGGTAGGTTGTGGGTTCGATCCCCGGCCGGTTCAGACCAAAGACTCAAAAACTGGTTTCCGCGGTTATCCCGCTAGGCGCTCAACAAGGACAGAGGGGAAAACGGGGGTGCAGACTAGATGACCTTATTATTAAAAAAAAAGTCCGTATCGCCTCTCCGTCGTCAAAGCATCTCGATGGTGCAGGCAAAAAGAATACCATAACTATATCTCTCTCTCTCTCACTGTACTGCCACATTTTGCCGCCCCTTTGGAGCCTGCCGCCCCTGGCGCAGAGCCAGAACCGCCAAGTGGCTGCTA
>ATSW01084675.1:0-14791 GCA_000444245.1 Botryllus schlosseri
TGCCTATACTAGCCCAGGCACCGGTCGAGCGGAAGGGGGGGTCAAAAGGGTCACCGGTTCAACACGAGTTTCGCGGCACCGGTCGAGCGGGCCCTATACTACCCCATGCAAAAAGGGGTGGGGTCACGTGCGATCACATACACTACTCGTAATAATCGATAACGATGAGAAATTATGTCTACTGTGCACTGGGCAGTTTGTTATGTCTTGGCGATATCATTGGCGTTCAATTTTGTCCATTAAAACTGTTTGTCTGTCAGCTGATGCAATCCGTCAGCAACCGCTCGATAGGAGTTGATTTTCTAGAAACTGAATGCTGAACTACAATTTTACTAATCACACCGTACAATTTGGCATTACACCACAGCACTATATGCCACAAGCGCCCGTAATAGGGTCCTTTGTGTCATAGGATACAAGCACCCATTTCGGTTGCT
Source organism: Botryllus schlosseri (assembly GCA_000444245.1). Taxonomy (NCBI): domain Eukaryota; kingdom Metazoa; phylum Chordata; class Ascidiacea; order Stolidobranchia; family Styelidae; genus Botryllus; species Botryllus schlosseri. Next base: position 438 of record ATSW01084675.1, read on the forward strand.
TCAAACGTTTCTACCTTTTTTCGTCTTTTTACGTCAAGGTACAAACGGTTGGCACAAGCAGCTTTGCATGGGGGCGTTTGCGGCCACTGATCCCTTTCGTCACCATACTTGTGCCTCGGGATGACAGGCTCGTACACGGCATGAATCCCGGTCGGACTATGAAGGCCTGGCACCCATACTCGTCCTGGGTAGTAGTAGTGATTGGACACATGAACAGTATTCGAGGTTGGACCGCTAGGGTTTCGCATCTCCCAGCGTCCAGGAAGGAGATGCTTACCGTGATACAACCAAATACTCCAATTGCACGTTACTGCGATCTAAAGATGACATTAAGGCGAAACGAAAATGTTCGCTCTATATATAACCCTATAGCTGTTATCACATCCTGCATGGGTGCATATTATTGTTACTACTTCCGCGGCGTGCACGGGGCTGGAAAGAATCGACTTCACCAATCGACTTCATCAGAGGACAATAAGCTTAACGCGGCGGGAAGCAGCGGAATCGAGAGCAGCACGTAAGTAGTATAGTAGATCGCTCTGGGTGTGCCATTATTTCTTACGGGCCCGCTGGTGATTCTTATTGAAAACTCGTGTTGGTGATTCGTACTTTTAGACCTCTCTATCGCTGGTGATTCGTAATGGTTTCTTATAGGTGCGTTGGCCGTTGGTGTGCCGTACTTTCAGGTATAGGCTGTGTTGGTATGTCGTATTGAAAACTCGTGTTGGTGAGTCGTACTTTCAGGTACAGGCTGCGTTGGTGTGTCGTACTTTCAGCAAAAAGGTGTGAAATACTTTGCTAAATCTAGGAATCACTCACAAGGTACTGTCGCAGACGGCGATTCGAAAACCAACAATAACCGCGTTCACGAACTAACACTTCAAATAGGTGTGAAATAAGTTGCAAATCCTGCGGTTACTGACAAGATAACACCTCAGACATAGCCATCCCTCATGACTTGCTGTTACAGGCATACCGGTTGTTCACAATGTAATATTTTGGTAGTTTTGTCGCGTAACTGGATTTCGCGAGTGAGATATAAGCGCGTCCGCAGACATAGCCATCCCTCATGACTTGCTGTTACAGGCATACCGATTGTTCACAATGTAATATTTTGGTAGTTTTGTCGCGTAACTGGATTTCGCGAGTGAGATATAAGCGCGTAACTGGATTTCGCGAGTGAGATATAATAAGAATAATAACGAATAACAAAACCGTCGCAGGCGGTGACTTGAACGCCAACAATTTGACACTTTCCGGCGTTCGGTATGTCGGTGTTTTAACACCCTTGGAATAGTGGTCGACTTCAGTTGTGTGATAAGAATCACGAGAATACTCGATCAATGTGCTAATTTACCAACTCGAAATGAAACTCACTACACAACTCAAGTTGAATCGTACCCGAGCGCGCTAATTTGTCACTTGACATCAATATAATATTATTCAAAGTCTGTAAACATGGTAATGTCTTATATCAATAATATTAGGAATGTTGATCACGTGTTTGTCGGATTATTCACACATTGATTTGAAACTGTCGGATTATTCACACATTGATTTGAAACAAAACGTTGAAAGTTACTTGATCGCGTGTTTGTCGGATTATTCACACATTGATTTGAAACAAAACGTTGAAACTTAAAACTCTATCAGTGGTCTATAATTATTTTTGTTGCAACTGAGTTTAGGGAAATAAAAGCGCTAGTACATCTCGACATTTCAATATCTTACCACACGAAAATAATTATTCACAACAACATTCACAAGTGTTAAATCCAATTTTCATTTACTTGGTTATATCACTACAACTTGCAAACCTGAATAATTCATCCTGGCTGTATTTATATGTCGGGTCTTTTTTATTCAACTGTATCAACTGAACAAGTCGTTACTAATCTGTAAGACAACGTAATTACTAATCGGTGCATATACGACTTGACATAAACATATTATGTTTCGAGTATACGAGATTTGAATACACGTCCAATCAGGGACTGAGAATTAATTTATCACAAGGAATCCGTATATTACGGTGTAAAAGATATCGGAATGTCAGCAACTCTTTACGACATAGTTAATAACTAAGTTATCCGGCTAACTCGTCATGATCATTCTTGACATCAACACTAACATGAACACTGACTTGAGTTAACCACAAAAAGCATATAATTTTAAATTCGTTTGTAGTTACCGGATTATTCGTATTCGTCGATAGAGAATATTATTGAACTAGTAAGTATTCTATTTCAACGAACTTTAGTTTTATTCCGACCGTGAACGATAATGTCGAATGTAATTAAGAGTCAACGCTTCAGTGTCTAAAGATCTTCACAATCACTTGATAATTACAAAAACAGTTTTGAATATGTTCGCTACATTCATTCTACTCGAGTAAACCTGAATTATATGTAAAATATGGAACATCAAAGAAATCGGAACATGACAAACTAACCCGAAGAGTGTTCGTAGGAAAAGTATGCAAGATTGAACGAGTACCTATACAACCACCGCAATCGATTTTTGGGTTATTCACACGCATTTCCAGAGAATATCAGGAACTCTCTAGCATTATTATACCGGTTACGAAAAGGATCAGTCACATACCACCGTACTATCCGGTTGTCGAATAAAATATGTCAGACATTATACGCAAAATGAAATGTTGTATTGGGGTATACACATAAGTAAACTATTCTTTCAACTCGATAAGTCTATCACTATCCTCTGATACCCATCGCTTCGACTAATAAATTTATTGTTACATAATAACAACCGATACCACACAATCCATTTACTTATGTGGGTAAGGGCAATCCCACCAATGACGGCCTACGGGGACGAGATCTAGTCGTAAAGCATTGGGATTCTTACCTAACCCAATTCTGTTCTAATATATTTGACCACAAGAATTCCAAATGGATCCACTACAGAAATCATATACTGCGCCTTAAATGCGCAGTTTATTTTCTGTTTCTCTGCCTTCGGCAGCTCAACACTGTGACGCCACATGGTGTTAAAATGGTGAAATTATGACTCTCGCGTCCTAGAAAAAAGGGGTCGTGTAAGCGTGTGAAAATTAAATCGATAAATAGACATCACCGCAATTAATTTGTTAAACTTCACTGGCGCAGACATAAACCGTTGGTTGGAGCAGCTGGATTGAATTATTGTACAATGGATCACCGCAATTAATTTGTTAAACTTCACTGGCGCAAACATAAACCGTTGGTTTGAGCAGCTGGATTGAATTATTGTACAATGGCCGAGACTAAAACTTTGGTGAATCACGATTTGAAAGGAATGTGGATATTCTTGATCTGTTCAAATCTAGGGATCTGGCAGCGCCTAATTTAGGGCTCGAATCCGAAGAACGCGACTTTACGACAGCAATCGAAGGTCAGGCAAATCGCGCAGATATAGCAGCCCAGACATGGGCAAAGTCTGGTGAACCAACTAGAGGAAGCGCGATTAATGATCTTGCGAACTTGGTGACAACGCCACCGCGTGTATCGATCGATGAAGCAACAGTTAACGGCTTGAAGCCGTTGACTTCTGGGGTGACGTTACCACTTACCCCGCTCTGCGGAGCCGCTATTCTGATACTCCTAAATCTGTGTCTAACGGGAAGACAGCTCGAAAAAGAACCATATTGACAACGGTGGAGGTAGACTTACCACCGGTTAAACAACTTTGTAATGCAAAATCGAAAATGTCGAGTCGTACTGGACCCAAGCAGATGGTTGGTAAGAAACCTGCGAAATCTAAAACCGTGAGCGTTTTAAAAGACGAGGATTTTCGCGATGATATACGAAGAGTAAGAAGAAACAGGAAGAAAAACTATGTCAATACACAGCAGACAAGATCATCAATCATCCCCAGGCTACACTAAGGTTCGATACTATGTTAGGTTGACTCATTGATAGAGAAAAAAACACTTGACAGTCGGAAAGCTCATGACTGATATTAAACGATTGCTAGCTGTCAAGGGGTAGCGCTGTAGCCTTGATGAGATTCAACCTGAATTAATCACCGCAACCGATGAACACTTGCATCGACTGCTAGAGATTAGAACGAAATTGAAGTATAATTTTTGATTGTGCTGAATGGTTTTCATTGCTGGTGTGTAATGTTTTCCGTTTCAGATTTCAAATTAGAGACATAAATAAACAATACCTTCTGAAAGCGCAATACCTAGGGGCGCTGGCGCTCTTCTAATGTCGGATCATCGCGTAGAGTCTTTCTCTCCGAACGCCGAGCAGTGGACAATGTGTTTGACGAGGTGAATATATTTAATTGAGGGACTAGCGGATAAGGAGTTAATGAGTTAGTTATTCGGTATTTGATGAGTTAGTTATTCGGTATTTGATTTATGAATTTGTTATTCGTTTATCATGCAGACAAACAAGCGCCGGAATTAAAACAAAGAATTGTATCGGTGAGTTATCACCGTTCAAAACGAGTTAGCATGACGTGCATGACATGATTCTTTTTTTTTTTTGTTGAAGTGATTCTTTTTGTTGTTGTTGAACAAGTATGATGGTAATTCTTTTTTGTTGTTGAACAGACAAAGCGAACTCAAGAATTAAATTGGATACACAGATCTATCTACTGGTGAGTTATCTGCTATAACACGAATATGCACCACCTGAGATCGGTGACCAACACCATGAAATTGCATCCCAGAACTGGCAAGTGGTGAAATCGTATGTAGTGAATAACAGTAGGCCTACACATGCGCACAATGTTCGTGACATGAACCTAAGCGGGTACAATAATACCAGTTGCATTCATGATAATTTAGCATTTTCCCCCTATTCCATTGCGCTTTTGCGACATCGCTGCGGGTCAACATTTTACAGAAATGTCGCTTCCGTTAACTTCCGCGACCTTTGTGTTTACGTGTTAGATGCTGCGTGGCCCTTGTTTAAAACATGTCGAACATGTTTTCATTGTTTGTTTTTTTTATGTTTTTAGCTGTTTTTTGTTTTTGTTGCTGTTTTTTTAGCTATGATGTCACGAATCCTTAATTGTCACATCACAATGGATTGGCATTGACAATTGAAAATATAGGGTAGAAATGAATCCTTCGACGAAAAACGCTCCTTACCACTGCTATAAACAGACCAAAAACATCTTTAACCGGGATACATCGTTATGCACCATATTTACGGTCGGCGGTCATCATTATCAGAACACCCATTCCGTAACAATGATCAATATCTACGTACAATAACTGTTGAAGCGACGATGATCTCGAGGGTTCCAGCTATCCACCACGTATATGCGTCTTATTGGGTGCAAATCGTCCGTAGGCTCATAGGCTACTAGATAATTCATCGAAAGTATTTACGCAATTATGGCATAATTATACGTTTGAAAAAAAAAATTTGAAGGAATTTTTTAAAAACACTGTTTTAAACACCATTCGTTTTGAATTTAACCCTACTCAGTATTCACGACGACTTCGACAATTACATTGCCTGCGGCAGACGGAGATAGCAAGCGGGATTGTCACAGGCACACGATAAAATGGGGTGTTCTTTACAGCAGGGGTGGCCAACCTTTTCGGATAACGGGCCACATGAGATTTACGAACTACTGCGCGGGCCACTAGAATGTTGATGTTCTTTTTTAGTCGTACGATAGGAGCGAATCGGATTCGGAAAAAATAGGACTTCTATTCGTACGCATTAAAATCGATAACAATTTATCTCATGAAAACTCTATGTAGGCCTACCTGTCCTAATGAATGAATTCGGTCAATAATTTTATGTTAGTTGCATATATATATTTTGTGGGTAACCTCTGTAACCTCTGGACTCGTTTGGCTAGGACATGATTCATCGGCGCTTGGACACATCAATATCGAAGATTTCATTGAACTGAACGTGCGCCAATCATTTTCTGCAAAGGTTTCATCGCATACGATCTTTCTGCGAGTGCAGACGCCAAGTGTCATGTTCGACGACACTGTCTCTCATAATTGCGAATATAGTTGGACTCAATACGCAAATTGGGCGAAGGGCGTATTTTTGGTTTTTCAATTTTCAGACAGAAAGGGGCATCAATACTAAAAGCAAGAAATCGAGCGAAAATAAATCGAGAGAAAATAAATCGAGCGAAATGCTAAGAAAAATATGAAGTCAAATAAATCTACGACGAAATATTCTACTTTGTGGTAATATACGAAGATATACGAAAAATGTCGATAGCCCCTGGCTCCGCCAATGCGTCGGAACTGATGTTTTAAGAATCAACATCCTAAAGTTCGGGGTCAGGCTAATGAAATTTTCGGTTGGTCTGGCAAGTTCACAATAAATGACATGTGTAATTTATTGTTTGATATTAACTAATTTCGAGGATCACCTCGCGGGCCACTCGAGATCTTCTCGTGGGCCACGGGTTGGCCGCCCCTGCATTTATAGTTTACGGTGTTTATTCACACTTTCCACCATATACCAGGGGTTCCCAACCTGTAGGTTGGTCGCCTATCATCTGGGGGTCTTAGAGATGACAATTAAAAGCCAGTGTCTGTTACGAGAATGCAAATTACCCGGATGATATCGATGGTCCATTTCTGAGAATTTTAGTTCATTTCAGAGATGCGAACCCGGGTCTCAGTCGAAACGTCATTACAAAGCACCAACTACTATAACGTAGGACTGTTGTCTATTCACTACTATGAAAATTATTGCTAGAAAAACTGAAACTGAAGCGAAATCGAAAAGCGTTATATAGTATTCTCCATTAGGGATGGTGTGAACCTCGGTGCTGAACGCACAAATAAAATTTGATCAGATTTCTAGAAGTTGCAATGATTTGTGTTGATGTTTTCTGCTAAAGGACATCACAAATGGACGTCCCAGTCACGAAAATTCAAGATACTAGATGATATTTTGTTGTCACCCCATGATTGACTGAGTTGCATGAGAAGCGAGTTTACTCTGAATCATTCGTGATGTTCGTGATTTCATGGACTATTCCGGAAACGGTTTGACACCCCGTCAAAATTTGAATGTTTGCACGTGTTTATTCACCCAGGTTGGGTATTATAAGTGTCGTATATTAATGAATCAATAAAAATTGATTTTATTTTGAGCCCATCGTTCCGGTGACAGGTCAACCAGCCACTTTGAGACTGAACACTTGGTTAGGACAACACTTAAACACTTCGCAACACTTCTAGGTGTTCAATTTTGTATCACGTTTCGTATTCGATTTTCCGGGTTGAGCAACACTTCTGAACTTGAAGTGTATATATATTTAATAGCTCACTGACGAACATTGGTAAATGCTGCTATTCGATCTATTTTTAGAACAGACTCGCGGGCTACCTGCGGCCATTTGTATGCTCTGATTAACAAATTGGAATGTCTACTTCAAGCATGCTCAAGAAGGTATTACTTCCTTGGGGGTTCTCGACACTATTGGACTTGGATGCGAGACGGCCTGAAACGCGCGAAAGGATTGGGATCAACTCCGTCCGTATCAGTAAGCAGGTAAAACCTCCAATATACCATAACGGCCACACCATGCATAAATATTTCAGATTATATATAGTCTACCGATTGCATAAATATTTCTTCAGATTATAGTCTACCTATTTGACTGCACCAATCGTGGTAATATATGCATGATTCAATTGCGGTTAATGGGTATTGGGTACTTATTACCGTGGAATGGATCGCTCTTTTATAATTCCGAGATGCATTATGAGCACCAGTAATATTTCATACATTTTATGTAAGAAAAATGTGACTAAAACGCATTTCCTAAAGCAGTCATCTCATTTAATGCCTAATTGATCTGTCACTCAAATGCGTATCTGTTTTTATGTTATTGTATGGTGTCTAAATATCCTGAATAATTTTTTAGGTTCCGTACTGTCAATAAGAAAGGGAAGAGCCTTGCTACGATACTCTCTCATCCATTATATTAAGGCTGAAATCTTCCAACATTGCCTGATGAACGACAGGAAATGCTCACGTTTCCTTAAACCGGAGTGCATTCTGATGAGGCAAGCGCGGGCTAATGAATTCCTGGATGCGCTTCATAACCTCAATGAAGTCGACTTCGATCTTGGCGCAGACTGCTACGACCTTGATTTTGCGTGGCCTACGTGTGGAAGGTAACGCGGAGAATAATGTTGATATCGCTATTTCTATATTCCTAATCGTGTATGTCGTCTAGGTTCTATTCCAGCGACATCGGTGAATGTCAGCGGTGTTGGGGATGGCAGCATAACATGTAAGTTGGGATACTATCACTACTACCATTAATGCTATCTACCTAAACTATTACTACTATACTACTACCATTAATGCTATCTACTTAAAAGGATTAATATATCGGACGACCTCATCTGCGATTACAGGGATTGGAAAGATGAATTTGAAAACACGTGTCACGTCATCAACGGACTCTGATTCCTCTCCTCAGAAGTAGAGGTAGGAGTTGAGAGGCTTTATGAATTTGGTTTATTTAGGTTACCTGCCTCGCCACTCTGTTATCACCATCGACTTACTTTTATCGCCACAGTTATAAAGCATATTGAATTTATTGGTAGTACTTGCCAGCCACGGGGTCAACTGACTTCCATTTATTCTAGTGATGCCACTATAAATTGATAGAATATAGTAAGAATTTTCGATTTATTGGTCACGGATGTGAAGCAAGAACTTGTAGGCAAGGCCGTAACTGCCACACACCGATCCCCACAATAGCTGGAGTAGAACCCTAAATTCATTTTCTAAATCAAGTTAGGGCAGATTTTTGATTTTTACAACTTCCACCTATGCAAGCTTCGTGTGATTAAAATATGCACGATTGATTTTATATGCGTATTTTGTGGAATTATTGTATAGGAGTCTGCACGCTTTATAATTTTTTCAAATGGGTCGATCACTAGAAAAGGTTGAGAATCCACTATCAATATATTCTGTCATGTAGTAGAAACTGTTGAGAATCCACTAAATCAATATATTCTGTCATATATTAGAAACTATGACGCTTGTGCATTGATTATGACGTGTGTGCATTGATTAATAGCGGTTAATGGTTACGTTAGGATGCAATAATCTCGTTTTTCTTTTCGTTAATGATATGTTTTACTTTTCGTTAATGATATGTTTTATCATTCAACAAACTTGAATACCCAAGGCGGCAATATGAATGATCGCTTATCAGGCTTCATGGCTAGGATCAAGTTCCGAAGGACACCCCTTCGTTCATCAACCAAAACGCTGCACACGCCGGACCTAGAGACCGCCTTGAAAAGATCCACCGACGACCTCCGCTTCAGCAGCCACATGCCCCGATCTATCCGCCGGTCAACAACGACTATTTTCGCCTGCTGCAACGTTGGGAGTCACCGGAGAAGAAAGTAATTCCGGATGTCCCAACGCCGGCAAGAGATTCGTTGTTGCTCAGTAGCTTTTTACGACGCAACAAAGAGTAGGCAACGAAGAAGCCTATCAATTCCGCTGCTTTTGCCTCGGCACGGTGTGATTCGAACTCGTCGTTCAACCACCGGAGCGATCTGGGATCGCTTACCCTTACTGTTCGCCTGTAACAGAGAGGCTGCCGTGCGCAACTCTGATCGCGGCCCTACACGTCGGAATTCCTCGTCACCTTGCTACAAAGCAACCTCAAAGTAGCGAGAAGTTCTGCAACGCCGTCCTAAACTACACCATCGGAAGCGACAAAAGACCAAGATCCAAAACCGCGTCAAAAGGACGGCGCATTCGTTCGAACGGCCATTCATTGGAATTCAAGATCTACATCAGAGAGCCGCCGATCTGCAAGGGCGAGGAAATCCCGATTGAATGCGCGCTGATACCTTTCGCGTTAGCGTACGTGTAGGGCGTAGCAGCAGCACTGCTGGCGCACGAGTAATCAAGTCCGGCGTGTGTATACAATTACGTCTGGACTGCATCCTAGCGCGTTCGCTATCCTCCTTGACAACCTTAGTTCACTTGTTTGTGTTAGTCCGTTTGTGTGTTTATTCTCTCGCCATTCCCAGCCCTTTCTATAGCGAACGCCGGTACAGGCCCCTTCGTCTTTACTTCCTATTATTGTGCAATATTTACTTCCTATTATTGTGCAAAATTTTCTCAAGTTTAATTGTAATCGGATTTAATCGGAATTCGATATTAGTAATATAGTATTAGGTCGCGATTCGGTTACCGTTAGGCCTAGGCCTAGTTTTCGCATTTCTTCAGGATTGCAAGTGGAAACATTAGTCCGCTCGTTGTCCCGTATCCCGGTTCAGGAACGAGTGTTGATGTCGTGTGTCCGAAACCAAACGGCGGTATGCAGTTAGCTGTATCCGTTCGTTCATTTAACGGATCATTTGCCTTTATTGTACCGCCGTGACAGCTTTCATTCGAAGTGTATGAAAAGTGGTGTCTTTTTTCATTCGAATCACTATAGCCGGTGCAAGGGCACGCGACATCATAATTGATATGCATGTCCGACTTGCGGAAAGCTTCAATCTAATTTCGAAAGCGAAGGACCATACCAAGTCCTGCCACCCTGAGGTTGCTATCCCCCTGGAGTCGGCTTTTAAAATAACAGGAGTCCCCTCGGAAATTTTATTGACCGCACCGATAAAGGCGAGGATACCACTAGGTATCCTTGCCAAGTTACTGGTTGCAGTAATCGGGGCTTCCTGTAATCGATTCAGCGTCATGTTCTGGCCAAACACGACATCGCGAAGAACTCGCTGAATTGTGTGTGCTAAATGGCGTGTGCGGCATAGGTGCGACCGATGGAGAATCCTCGATCAGCCAGACATGACCTCTGCCAAGAACCACTGGACCACCTGACGCGTACAGGGAGCTGTGCTTGCTTCCTGTACCTTACCCTTCGACGCCCACGACTGTTTTGCGAGTTCACGCAATCTCCCACTTTCTTCGCGTTCTATTGTCCCCATTGCCGCGTCTTCTTTTCCTGATACGGAGCCTCTTCATGGGTTACCGTACTTTCCAACTCTGTAGAATAAAGTAGACGATCTGTAGAATAAAGTAGACGATCTGTTTACAAGTATGAAAATCTCTATCCCTCCTCTCATACTCGTAGTTCCTCATCTTCTGCTACCTCCTCTGGGCTGCGCGACTCGCCAACACTCGTGACGTCAAAATCGTCTGCGCCCCAAACCCCAATTCCCGGTGCGTAGGCCAGTCGCCGGGGCCTTACCTGCCGCCCGTGCCTGGCTTCGGACTGTCGGGGGTAGTAACCAGTTCCTACTTAAACCGTGGTACCACAACCCATAAAATTTTGGTCTCCCACGCGAGACTCGCTCCTCACCCCAAACCTTAGTTTGGAGTCGTTTGCCTCGTATGCCTTTAGACTCCTCAGTCCTCACCAACCAGACATAATTCCTCCGCTTTCGGAATTGTTTCAAAGTATCTCTGCCGGGTACCCGGGGCTCGACTACAGTGCTCCTTGCCCGGCCCGACCTGGGAAGTCCCTTCGCCACCACAAGCGATGATCTGAAACAGATATGGTCGGAGGGACCGAATCCGAACGAACTCTGTAGTCTCACCTTGGCTGAAATTTACGTGGTGGATATACAATGTTGTAGTCTCACCTTGGCATTTACGTGGTGGATATACAATGTAATGATGTAACAACTGTACGTTATTCATTATTTTCCAAGTTAATCAGGGTGTGTATGTGTGGCGTGGATATATATCGTATATTTGTGAATACTGAACTGAACGCGATATATATAGAACAACCCCCGACCCTTGTGAAAGACCTTCCCACCAGGGTTGTAACCAAGTCACAAGGCTCCGAGTCATAAGTCAATTTCACTTTTATTGTTTTGACTCGAGTCAAGTCGAGTCATTTTCAATTTACCATCGAGTCAAGTCCGAGTCCAAGTCATCGAGCAGAGGGTCAAGTCCGAGTCATGGTATCATGACTCGAGTCCAAGTCGTTATGTTGACTGCTCAGTTTCCAGTTAAAGTCTTGTTAAACTCACTTTATATAACTATATTTGGTGATATCGAAAGTTTCACATTTATAATATAATAATTTTCCTCACTTTTAGCAGTTTCTGGTCGCATTTTCAAGTACCAGTACCAATCAGACGAAATCCCAGTAGGATGGTTACTTCACAATTCTTCGAAATTACAATGAAATGTCGGTCTTGGCCGTCTGAGTCTCGAGTCAATGACTTGGTACGAGTCATGCGCAATGACTCGAGTCCAAGTCGAGTCAATACACACATTGACTCGAGTCGAGTCGAGTCATTTCCGTATTTTTAAAAAATGACTCGAGTCAAGTCGAGTCATCAGAAAATCGTGACTCGAGTCAGACTCGAGTCGAGTCATGACTCGAGTCATTACAACCCTGCTTCCCACACATTCGATAGTAAAATTATATAGCTACAATAATCTGATTGCATCTTTGCGTTGTTGCCAGGCGAACATTTACACTCTGCAAAATATATTACTCAATGGCCAGGACGTTTCACAGAGTTGAATGCGAAGATATGTGGAACGTCAATGGGCGACAACTTGACGTTGAGGGGTCAAGCGGGATAACGATCTGAGATGTGAATGGTGAAGCGAAAATTTCTACCTATGTAGGCTAGTTCCATATCGACGGTGAAATACATTCCCACGTTTTTTTTAAATACTATGGCGTGCAACATTTGAATGATGGACAGCAGAAATAAAAACATAACAATAAGAGAAACATGAGCGCTGTAATGCAAAGGGTTCGGGATATCACAGCGAGACGGGAATTCAGTCTGTCATTCTGGAATTTAGGTTACACAATGCCCAGAATCAGAATAAATCAAACGCGCTTCGGTCATAGATATTGCGTATATATACTGATCCCCGACCAAGTGGCTCTATTCTAAATGAGCGACAATCGATGTAGCGGAGTGTTTACAGCAGGGGTCACCAGCCCGGTGCCCGCGAGGACCAGACGAGTAGCCCGCGGGCCCGTCCGGTATAATGATATCTTGTCATATTTGGACGCTGAACAGTTGGAAATTGAAATTTTAACACTGAAAAATGACCTCCACCTCAAAGCCTACCATACCAGACTGCAGCAAACGTTTGGTGCCTTGCTGATACGGGAAAGTACAGTGGTGTATGCGCGGCAGCTATGAAGGTTGCAAGAGTGTATGTATATTGTATATGGTTCAACTTATCGTTGTGAATCAGCCTTTCCGGACATGAACTTCATCATAAACAAACACAGAACACGCTTGACTAATGCACATATGGAACGCTCACTCTGCCAGGCTTCCCACTGACCGCTTTAGAAACAGACAATATGCGGTCCAGTCTAAAGTGGGACGTGATATATTCTGACATTTGAGTTGACTGTTGTATAATTTATACAAACACTGTGCGTAGTAACTCATGATTTCTTAAAAAATGTCAGTGGCTAGCTAGCGTAAATGAGATGTTTGGATTCAAAAGACTCTATAGAAGTCTTACCACAATATAATTCCTGCCCAGTGCTATGGATAACAAAACGGAAACTCGGTGATGAATACGGCTAAACGACGAGAGTAAATGGTTGCCCGCCGCTTCAATCAGTATGCAAAAGTAGCCCTCGGTTGCAAAAAGGTTGGTGACCCCTGGTTTACAGGCATACACTCTGTCCATTATCATGAAGAAATTATATAGCGAGTCGTAATGCTCCGGCACAAAGTGTCCTTGAAAGACTCATTGCTATTGCTCTTGTAATCTATGCCTATATCAACCGATACAGTCGGCCGTTGTGTTACATATCTTATTGGTCCACACTTCGGAACTACTATCGGTAAGGTTGAAAAGGGATGCAATCCAGAACGTAAGTGTAATTCTTACATATTGGATCTTTTCCACTTGACAATGCGTATTGTGCACGAAAATATCGAATATGTCTCAGAAAAGTTGAACCAGCCCCCTAATAGGAATTGGAAGTATATACGAGAACTTGTCCGCGAGGAGTATATATATGCAACGAAACCAATCTGATTTGGATGTCACAATTATAGGCCATTACGGTTATGTTGTGTATGTAATATGCAATTATGTGTATACGTATTAATGTACAATGTACGTTCATACTATTATGGAACATGGTTTTTAGCTGGAGTTTCCAACATGTAGATATATAATGCTAGGCTTACCATATTTTGGAAATTTAAAAAGAGGACACTTTTTCAGAAATTGAGACTTGCAAAACCGGTGAAGAATTCTCCAAAATCGGTGAATTTTTCCCCCTTTGTGATCGGTTGACTAAAAATAGGTCAACTTTTCGCATTTTGCTCTAAATGTGACCTAAATTTTCAAAAAAGAGGACAAAATCTCAAAAAAGAGGACAAAAGGGCGTCCTCCGAG